>JAVYIG010005044.1:0-145826 GCA_035222895.1 Strongylocentrotus droebachiensis
GGAGGGGGAGTAACATGAGTGTAATTAAAACAAAAAGTGTAAGTGTAGAGTGAAGACGTTTTGTTCAAATCTGAAAAATGTTTAATAATGATAATATAGTTTAGTTGTTGTATGTAACGCCTAGTGTAGAAGTAATACCGCTCGCACACGTGGTGTCTATTGCGTTATTTTCTGAGCTAATCAATTAGCCGCCGCTCTTGTAATTCAACTGATTAATACCACTGTTTATTAGCCTTTTTGTACAATATCACTCTTCATTCGCGTCAAAAGTCGCATCAAACGCAAATGCAGCCTTACGTCTACAAAATGACGCTTCATGTACAACGGACATAACAGGGAGAAGAGAAGGTTTACAGGGTCTTATTATCCCATGCATTGCATGCAATTGCCTTCGTATAATCATGATAATGCACATCGTCATAATTATACACACTTTCTCTCCATGCATCGTGATGCCTATCTACCGCAAATGATGTTCTCATCCTATTATTGGTATACCCACTTAATTTGGTGATCTTGAATCTTGAACATGCAGGACACCATCATGTGTGGGTATCACTACACTCGACTTGGATCATCGCGACAAACTTGGAGATTCACTCGAGAGCATCGCTTGGCACAAATCAGGCCTAGCAAGGGTATGGTTGATTCTTACACTCTCAATATATTTCCGACTTACTAAATAGACTTGATATGGGGGCATGCCTCTTGAATGGCAAAAGACATCTCTCTCCCTCTATAAAAAAATATTGAAAAAACAGAAGAGGGAAAAGGGAAACTAAATAAGGAGAAAAGGAAAAGTAGAGAGAAAAGAGTATTTGAAGAAGAATGAAATGACCACTTTCCATCCTGCCCCATATAACGAGTGGCCTTTTGACTCACATATAACCACCTTGGACCGGTGCTCCCCTCCCCCTGGCACCTTTAATTATCATGCCTGTGTTCTCAAGGATCTCGCCCCGGGATCTCGCCCACGTTACGCCAATCTGTCAATGATATTGTTATTGAAAACCGAATTCGTCTACAGTGTTTTGTATCCCTATTAAAGTGCTTTATCAGTTAATATGCCATAATAATATAGATTTATTTAGTTAGCATGTCTGAAACTCTCGTCCAAACTTTGCCTCCTGTGATATTTTAATGGTTCTTATAAAATACAAAATGCAGGCAAAATGAAGTCAAGAGAGAGAGACAGACAGACAGACAGACAGAGAGAGAGTGGGGTGTGGTGGGGTAGAACTTAATTAAAACAAGCTCATGTACACTGTCGTTAAACGCACTAACATAATACGTCTAAAGCATAATACAGCCATTAATGTAATTTTTGCCCTGCCATTTTACATGATCAAATAGATAATAACATAAATGTGATTTTCTATAATAATGTTTTACCAACAGAAAGATCGTCCCTTGTTCACAGTTTGCCAGGAGTCGGGACCGCTGAAGGTGATGGTTGAGAGGGCTTCTGAATTCGGGGTAAGGCAAACTGAGATGCATTTTTTTTTTCACCGGGAGGGGAGCTGATATATGGCTTTTTACTCCAAAATTATCTGACAAGCACTCGATTCTTTTTAACTAAACGAATCAATTAATAGATACATACAAACAGTTTGGGGATGCCTTTCACTCTATAAAAAAAGGGGGGAAAAGGAGGGGGGGGGGAGAAACACTCTCATATGGAAATAGAGGGAGAAAAAAATGGTTGGCACTGTTTTGAGGGGTTTCCATTTCTCTCGAAAAAAACGATTGCAGCATCCCAGGCTCTCAGGTGCATAGGATAATTGATTTAAGTTTGTATGTTTTACCTAAATGTAAATAAAGCATGCGTGTGCTTGTAAGTTAGCACCAGGGCACCGGATGCCTTTAATTCCTTTCCGAGGGACTTGGTAATGAGGAGTAATGCCTTACCAAAGGGCACTGGCGCATCGACTCGGTTTCGAACCCGGGACCTCACGGTTACGAGACCACTACTCTACCACTAAGCCATACGTACATCGTAACTCATTTTAATCATCCTCATGGTCTAACCATAATAAATGTATTAACATTGCAAAATGCATATACAATTCATCTTTCTCAGGCAATCTTAAAGATTTGTCCACCGTTGGTCGAACTCTCGGTCGGTGGATCTCCGATCGAGCTCGGTCCCGAGGGCGGCCACCAGGCCATCAATGCTAGCCTAGCCGTCCAGCTAGCTCGTCATTGGATTGAAGAGCGTGATTCCAACCGATTTACATTTTATGGTATAATTATATTTCATTTCATAATCTAGGGAATTAGAAACAAAATCAAAGATTTTCATCTGTCCGTTTTCTTACTCCAATACAATCATACAGGAAACCAATAATAACACCTTTTTATATTTGTATGAGTTTCTTTGACAATTTCTTTCTGTAGGCACATACCTATAAAAGGTCAAAATAATCACTAGGCTTTGCTCGTTTTTAAGAATTATGATAATTTTCCCAGCATTTTTGTCTCCAGAGAGAGAGAAGGGAAACTGAGAAAGGGGAAAATAAACTATAGGGAGAATTCGAGTAATACACCAAATCAACACGTAAGAAAGAATAGGTAATGGCCAGACATTATCATCCAAAGAATTTGAAATTCCAGAATATGATGCTGTTAATCTTGATTTACCATAAGGGGGTCATCCCGGTTGACCAACAGCCAACGAATCACTCGAAAGAATACATTTAAGGAAATATTAAGGAAATATGGAAAGGGAAAAAAAATCCAAAAGGTTTACAAGCCTGACAAATTGTGGATACTAGTGCCATACAAATTATATGCAATTGCATTAAAACTACCAGTGTATTGATTAAGATAGATATTAATAGTCTGTTTGTTTTTTGTTGTTTCTAGATCCGGCTACTAAGCAAGAGGCATCCATACGGTTGACATCAATGCTACAATAGACAACGTGCCTCATGCAAGGACCTTTAACTTACCTGATGAGTTCATACAAGGTTTGAATATTTACTTCTACAAATTATCTTCTAAAGCCTTGTTTTAACCGTCCGGATCCTACTTTATTCATCTCTTCTTTTTTTAATTCCGTATTATTTCATTTTGTCCGTTTCAGAAACTTTATCTATTCAGCAAATACTCTGAAAAATGAAAACATAGTTAATGGTCGATATCAGATAGATAATAAGAAAAGCCAATGATGTCTCTTTAGTCCTCAGTCCCATGCGGTTTGAAGATCGAAGTATGAACAGTCCGTACACGCTAAGAAAAAATTGTGCAAGTATGCACCTTTAGGGGTGCAAACCGATGCAACACTGGCAGCACCTTTATGGGTTAAATCCTGCACCCTTTTAAAGATGCAATCCTGCACCTTTTAAAAGGGTGCCAGATTGAACCTTTAAGGGGACATGTTAGTACCCTTTATGGTTCAATCTTGCACTTTAGGGTGCAAACCGATGCAACACTAGCAGTACCTTTATGGGTTCAATCCTGCACCCTTTAAGAGGGTGCCAGCTTGCACCTTTTAGGAGACATGTTAGTACCCCTTAATGGTTCAATCCTGCTCCATTAGAGGTACAAACCGATGCAATAGCAGCACCTTTAGGGGTTCAATCCTGCACTCTTTAAAAGGTGCAATCCTTTACCCATGCTCGAGGAATACTCGTGAAATTTGCTCGTACACAAATACATATTAAACATGCATGTTGCTTCTTGGTTAGTAATCAATATATATCTATTACTAAAACGTGAATGTAACTGTAACATGATCAGACAAAATAATCTATTGTTTGGTAGTTAATGATTGCCGAAGGAAAATACAAATATTTTGCTTAACAAATCAGGATAAATGTATTTTTATGTGAACACGTGTAAAGTAATCATGAATATGCATGCAATATGCAAACTTTTATTTTGCACCCTTTTTTGGTCGATAGGGTTCATTTTTGTGGGAAGGGTGCAAAATCTTATATTGCACCCTTTTTTTAACCATTTTCTTCAATAGGGTTCATTTTTATGTAAAGGGTTAAAAAAACTTTTATTTTGCACCCTTTTTTGCACCCTTTTTTTCTTAGAGTGTAGGGTAACATGGTGAAAAAGGCATACCGACCAATATGGCATATAGGATCTTAGACCTTATACTAGAATCAAGTATCAATGTAAAATGCGGCATGGGTCAAAGACCAATGCTTTATAGTGGGTTTTAGACCATAAGGATCATAGGATTACTGTCACTATGAACATGACTGACAAAGAAAGCGGACAAAATATACAGTTCCTCAGATAGACAAAGGAACTTCCCTTCACTGCTATTATGTAAAAATGTGTAGAACAGGTGTCACATGCATATTCACCTTTTTACATAATAGCAGTAAAGGGATGTTCCTTTGTCTACCTGAGGAACTGTATATTTTTTCCGCTTTCTTTGTCTGTCATGTTCATAGTGTGTGGTATAATGTAAATGACATGATCGTGGACCGAAAGGCAATTATCAAGGATCATTACTGCTGTGGTATAATGTAAATGACATGATCGTGGACCAAAGGCCATTATGATCAAAGAGCATGTACGTAAAATCAAGGACCAACGGACCAATTGGTGGCAGGATGAGAGACCAACAGGACGTAAGATTAAGAACTAGTAAGTAAAAGGATCAGATACACTATTGACAATTGACAGGCAAAGTAAAGTCCGGACCGTAGAATCAAGAACCAATAGTCTAAAGGATCAAATACTTTATTATACGTAGAGTCAATTATAAATGGTTCCATGCGCCAATGCGGTATAAGTGCAGAGACTAGCTGTTAAAAGTGAATAGACTATAATAGTGCGGTATTGTAGGTAATCCCGTAGGATTTTTGTGCCAAAGTTGATTTTTTTTTTATTGCTGTTTTGGCTCAAAAGGGTCCCAATTGGCCAAAAATGATGGGGTTCAAATTTTCAGACCCCTCCCTTCATTTCCTGGGGGGTCCATATTGGGCGCCAAAATGGCTTATAATACGCGCAATAGGGAAATTTGGTGTCTTCAGGAAAATTTGACCCCATCAATTTCTGATAGCTTGGACCCCGATGAATCCAAAAATGCAACACAAAAAAAAATCAACTTTGGCACTAAAATCCTACGGGAGCTGTTTCAGTGACATACCGTACCACAAGGTTCAACCATAGGAAGGTAGGATCAAGTCCAATGAGCTGTATGAAGAAACACCATTGGGAACTAGAATCAAAGATCAATTAGGGAACATAGAACAATGGGCCATAGTCTGTTATGTCCCATCCAGCAATCAATATATTCATTACGCTCAATGTCAGATCCTCTTCTTCTGCAATTATGACCATTGCACCTTACGATTCATTTGCTTCATTTGCTTCATTTGCTTCATGAATAATCTAAGTGAACAATTTCTTTAAAAAATATTCCTTTCCTCATTATTTGGCAGCTCTCAAGCGGTGCGACTTCCCGGGCAGATGCCAGATTGTGCGAGGAAATCACGTGACTTTTTACTGCGACGTCGCTCACACTGTGAAAAGCATGGCTTCCTGTCGGAAATGGTTCACGTCCAAGGCGAACATTGAGAGGGAGGAGCTTGGTGGTCATGTTAGGCGTGTCCTCATGTATTCCATGGTGCCCAAATTCACGATGCCCGACATATTGTCACAGATTGCGGTAATACAATTTGAGCATTGTTTAAATGTTCATACATCATTCTCATGATCGACGAAAAGGTGCAAGAAGTAAATATCAAGAAAGGACAGAAAAGGAAAAAGAGTTCTGGTACAAACGAGATATTTGTTTTCGAAGGTCATGCGATGGTTAACCTGAAAAGCATCTTGTTGAAGAAAGAAAAGTTAATTTGAACTCTATGCCCTACCTGCCAAAGAAATATCTGTTGAAATCGTTGGCTGTATATAAAATCATTTTTGAAACTGAAATTATACAAACGATGGCCTAAACTTTTTCAATCGGATAAGCTAACGACTAAAGGCTAAAGCGATGGTATTACTCTTTGAGGAAATGTGTAGTTTTATAACAAATGATATTCAATACATCATTCTATCAATTTCGTTCTGACAGGATGTTGAGTTCGACGCAATCCTATTTTCCCCAGGTTGGACAACATTTGGCGAACATGACGAAACACATCGTGAGTAATTAAGTACAATTGTTTATCATTAAAAGATTCACAATGTTATGCTTTTCTCTCTATTTTTTTAAAAGTCATGTCTTTTCGCGTAATGTTACAGTCACACTTTCACGTAAAGCCCAGCCACAGCGCCCCTGGTCAGGAGACGGTAAAATCAGTCAACATTTTCGAATTTCCTCTCTACCCTCCAGTTAGTGCAGAATCTGGCCAGTTCTTTTATAATATTCTCTACACAGTTGATTCAAGCCACCGAAGATGGCACCAGCCCAGCCTAATTTGATGATCACGCCATCTGGGTGGTAACAAGTTAGTAGGGGGAGGTAATGTTGGTTGGTGTACTGGTGGAGATCAAAATTAAATAGGCCATATTCCAGAACCCGTAACGGCAACGTACGTATCACTGCTATATAGCCACGCGTCGCTCCGGTTTACAAAAATTGCCTTACGTGGCGCCAACGGCAGAAACCGAAAGGGTTTGCGTGAAAGTTTGACTGTACCGTCATTAATAGGACCCAATTCATTCCCTCACGCTAAGCAAGAGTCTGGAATCCATTCATAAGAAAACATCGTCTAGAAGGACGCGTACATGACTCCATTTTGATTGCCTTTTCGAAAGAATCTTCCTTATATAAGCAAAATACAACCCCCAAAACCCCGGGAAAACTTAATAAAAGTTATAAACTTAAACTGCGTGTGCTATTTCTCTACAGATGGTCGAACCATCCAAATGTTATTATTTGTCTTTTCTCATTTAATCAGCTGTAATACACTGATAAAAAAATTGATTGGCAAATGTCTTTTTTTTTTTTGGGCAGTACTAGTAAGTGAACATTCGGTAAATAATTTGGTTTCAATCTGTGTCACTTTGTTTTCCGTTATTCGATAATTTAAGATTACCTGTTAGCCATTATGTTTATTTATTTCCATATAATTCCCTTAGCCGCTCGGTTCAAAAACAAGAATCGTCGACGACAGCCTCAACAAGAATATAGCAACGCCCAAATAGTTCGAACGACTTTTGAGGATATTCTAGATAAAAGGTATCCGGCCGACAAGAAGAAACCCATCATCAAAGAATTCCCGTCGGTCTCGACGGCTCTCCAGTGGGTCGTCGGTGGTGCCGATGATCTCCCGGAGCTCCTGATGTCGATGGCGCCAAAGTCAGACGATCATTTCGATGGCGGGAAACACATCCAGGTGTTAGTGACTGGATGTGTCCCAATCGTTGGTGGCATTATCAAGATCTTCGATCCGTCGTCTGTCCTCGAGTATAAAAACGGCGTGTGATAAAATAGTTAACGATCTGCGAAGAATCATATCCTCTCATGAGTTATCATTAACGTATTTAAAACCACTTACACGGTTTCGAACCAATGGCATTTTGACTCTTCTCTATCCACCAACCCGTTACAGTAGACCTACATTAGGTTGCCCAAGCAACATACCGGTATAAAGAATTAAGAGGTTTTCTTTTATTTTATAAAAAATAGCGTGTACCATGATATCATTTTATTCTACTTTTAAAGTACCATCACTGCGAAAAAATGTTTTAATAGCTGGAGATGAAAGTGATGCTGGGAAATGTATTGGATTTTCTTCTGAAGATTTGATAAAAAGCTAATTGCGACTGGTCATAATAAATGCAGTTAGTCTTTTAGAAGGAAGGTTATGGAACTCGCGAATTTACATATTTTCCCCTATTGTTTGCAAGTATTTGGTTTAGTTCTGTAATTGTAGTATTTTAGTCGTATTTTTTTTTTTTTTTTTTTTTTTTTTGGGGGGGGGGGGTGGGGTATAATTTTTGGAGAAAAAGGTTCTAATATCTGAATATTTTAGTTCATTTTCATTTGATTGTATTACACAAACAGGTTGATTCAGGGTTTTCTTGGGGAGGGGGCGTTTCACACAAGTCTGAAAATATGTTACAAACAAACCCCTTAAAAAGAGAGTTAACACATTTTGAGAGAGGTATTATTCTACTCCATAAATCTCTGACAAGCGAAAGACAACCCCCCCCCCCCCCAAAAAAAAAAAAAAAATATATATATATATTCTAGCATTTTCAATGTTGTTGTGTTTTTTTTGTCTAAAGAGAAGGAGTACCAACCTTACCCTATACCCGCCCTGGATCGGTCATTGAAATCTTATATAGCGTCTCAAGGCAACCCGTGTCCTATACGAATTTATGTTAAATTCTATTTCAATTTTACTACATTGTAGTATTTCCCATATTTTGTATGGTAATGTATTACAATTATTCTGCTATACAATGATATTTTCTAATAAACTTTGAATAAACTAGATACGATGTTTAGAAGAATTCGGGTATCAAGGAATTCTACAGTACCGTTAGTTTAATTATGACACCAAATAATATAAAGTATGAAACGTAATTGCATTCCTGCATTTTCTCTCTATCTGTCCTTTTCCTTACTTATTAAGCTGGCACGTTCACTTCTTTTCCTTCTTGTCCTAGCTTCTTCTCTTTCTCCTCTCCTTCTTTTAAGTCTTCTTCCTCTCTTTCTTCTTCGAGCTTCTTCTTCTTTTTACTTCTTTTTCTTCTTTTTCTTCTTCTTCTACGACTTCTCTGTCTTCCTCTCATTACTACTTTTACTTTTACTCCCTCCCTCCCTTTTCAATCATCACTCATGTAATTTATTCTTTAGATCGTATAAATTATGTTAATACAAATCATTAAAAAGTGACCCTGATTAAGATGGTCTGACTGATCTGTGTGTTATTATGTATATAGGCCATACGAGTAGGTGAAGAGAAAGTTGGTTCACCCTGCCCCCTAAAATTGTTAAATTAAAAATATTTGGGCAACCAAACAACAGACTAGGCGTTGTGGCGTGCGCCTGTAATCCAGCTAACAATGGAAGTTATGAACTGATTCAGCCGACGACACAGGTTCGAAACTGAGTCACGTCTTTCGGATGGTGACGTTTAAAGGTCGGTCCCCAGACGTAAATAATCATATCTAATTGATACACGTTTGTAAAACCCCAATACACACACACATACACACAACCGCCGCCTCATATTCATGCCCATGCCACCCCCCCCCCCCGCATTCACGAACAACGGGTAGAAGCCCAGTCGTCTTTTCTACCCCCCAACCAAACAAGTGGGGGGCAAACGCATTCCCCCCCCCAAAAAAAACAAAACAAAAAACAAACAAAAAAAAAGCAGTAAAGGAGTAATGATGGTTTGTATTTTAACCCCAAAAGAACATAACAATAATAAAAACCTGAATTAAATGACATCAAATTCCATTCAAAGAAAAGTTGACAGGAATTAAATTTCCTAAACATTGCGCATGCCACCTATATTTATCAATGGATGTTTTTATAAAAGTGATACACGCATATCGTGGACATATTGTGAGAGAATGGGAAAGCGTGTCTGTTTTTTGTTATAGGGGTGAGAAGACATGAGCCCCTGAACGCTGGCGTACTGATGGGGGGCGGGGGGGGGGGGGGTTATTTCTTATTCGATACCAGTGATTTACAAATGTTGCTGAAATGACATAATTTTCCGGTCATACCTTTTTATGTCAGGGTCTGCAGAACGGCCGGGCTCGAGGGCTCGAGCCCCCCTCACTTTTTGAAAAAAAATTGTTACAGAGACCGTAATTAAATGCCTGAAACCCCAGAGCTTACGGGGGCTCCGCCCCCAGTCCCCACCAAGGGCCCTAAGGCGGGGTCCTGGATGCTCATCTGACCGTAATTAAATACCTAAAACCCCTGAGCTTCCGGGGGCTCTGTCCCTGGGACCCCACCAAGGGCCTAAGGCGGCCCCTGGATGTTCATCTGACCGCAGTTAAATATTAAAACCTCTGAGCTTCCGGGGGCTCTGCCCCCTCGACCACATCAATGGCCTTAAAGAGGGCCCCTGGATGCTCATCTGACCGTAATTAAAAACCTTTAAAAAAACCTGGGCTTCCAGGGGCTCTGCCCCCTGGACCCCACCAAGGGCCCTAAGGCGGGGCCCTGGATGCTCATCTGACCGTAATTAAAGACCTAAAACCCCTGAGCTTCCGGGGGCTCTGCCCCCTGGACCACATCAATGGCCTTAAAGAGGGCCCCTGGATGCTCATCTGACCGTAATTAAAAACCTTTAAAAAAAACCTGGGCTTCCAGGGGCTCTGCCCCCTGGACCACATCAATGGCCTTAAAGAGGGCCCCTGGATGCTCATCTAACCGTAATTAAATACCTAAAATCCCCGAGCTTCCGGGGCTCTGCTCTCTGGACTCTCCGCCAATTAGTGGCCTGCCAGTGTCACAAATAAGGTGTCACAAAACAGTGTCTAAATATGCTTATTTGACCGTAATCTAATGCCTAAAAAAAACCCTGAGCTTCTGGGGGCTCAGGCCCTGGACCCCACACCAATTTACGCTCTACCTGATCTTTAATACTCCACTGTGAGAAACGTTCCGCGCGGCATGCATGTAACGTGTTAGATGGTGATGCAGATTTTTCTTCCCCCCCCTTCCAAACGCTTTTGCTCATTACGTAACTGCCCCTGGAAGGTGAGCCCCCTGGAATGTTTGCCCCCCCCAGGCGCGTAGCCAGGGGGGGCGGTGGGGGCGGTCGCCCCCCCCCAAAACGCCGGCCAAAAAAAAAAGAGAGAGAAAGAGAAGAAAAAAAAAAGAAAGAGGACGTAGGAAGAAAGAGGGAAAAAGAGTCGAGAACGGTACAACGAATCGTCAAAGCTTCCGCGCTTCGCGCGGGAAGGGGGAGACTGATTTTAAATTAAGGATTAAGAGTCGGGAAAGGTACAACGAATCGCTTTCTTTCTCTAATAATTTAATGAAACGTCAAAGCTTCGCGCGAGAGGGGGGGGGGGGGGGGGGGACAGAATCCAGACAGGGATTAAGAGTCGGGTAAGGTACAACGAATCGTCTTCTTTCTCTAATTATTTAATGAAACGTCAAAGCTTCGCGTGAGAGGGGGAAGGGACTGAATTCAGACGAGGATTATGAGTCTAGAAAGGTAGACCGAATCGTCTTGTTTCAAAAGCTTCCGCGCTTCGCGCGGGAAGGGGACTGAATACAGATAAGGATTAAGAGTCGGGTAAGGTACAACGAATCGTCTCCTTTCTCTAGTAATATAATGAAACGTCAAAGCTTCGCGCAAGAGGGGGGAGGGACTGAATTCAGACAAGGATTACGAGTCGAGAAAGGTAAAACAAATCGTCTTCTTTCAAAGCTTCCGCGCTTTGCGCGGGAAGGGGACTGAATACAGATAAGGATTAAGAGTCGGGTAAGGTACAACGAATCGTCTTCTTTCAAAGCTTCCGCCACCACTTTTGCCAAAATATACATTGCATGACACCACTGGGAGTTAACATGAAAGGAGATCCCGTCCAACATTGTGCGTTGCTGCGTTGGCAGGAGTATTTCGAGCAAATGGACTGCTAAAGGCCCGGTCACACAGGAAGGACGCATGGGGAACGCACGGCCAGCGCATGGAAAATTTGCAATTTTGGCCAGTGCGTTGTCGTGCGCCCAACTTTGGCGAAGATACAGATAGCTGACACCAAATATATAGCGTGTTGCTAGCGCGCTGGACGCATACAGGGCGCACACAGGGCGCACACAGGGCGCACACAGAGCGCACATGATAACAACTTCCACGAATGCACAGCGTGTTGCTAGCGCGCTGGACGAATGGTCCACGCATGCACCGCGTTCTACGACGCACGGCCAGCGCATTGGAAATCGGAAAAGGCCGTGTGCCTAACTTTTGTCATAATTTTGGAAAAGCTACCGAGCTGACACAAAATGCACAGCGTGTAGCTAGCGCGCTGTGCGTATACAGGGCGTGTGCTCCGCGCATGTCTGGCGCTTGTCTAGCGCGCTCCACGCATGTCTGGCGCTGGTCTAGCGCGCTCAGGCGCATGTCTGGCGTGCCTTTGGCGTGTATATTCATGCGTCGAGCTCGGCGCACGTTTTTGAGCATGCTCAAAAAATCCCGACGCACACAGCGAATGACGACGCATGCATAGCGCTGGTCCAGCGTTGGTCCAGCGCGCTCGACGAACGAGTAACGAATGATGACGCACGCCTAGCGAACGACAACGCACTGGCCCAAATTGCAAATTTCCAATGCGCTGGCCGTGCGTTCCCCATGCGTCCTCCCTGTGTGACCGGGCCTTTAAGTAAACAAATTGAGAAAGGAAGACGATTCGTCGTACCGTTGTTGACTCTTAAACCTTGTTTGAATTTAGTTTCCCCGAAAATGTTAAGCCTCTGATTTCTTTAGCTGATATTATAGGAAAGTGAAACTTCGAAAAAATACAAGTATTGTAGTTGTAGTCACTCTCGAAGTCGTCACAGCGGAGTAAAAGTAAAAAAAACGACCGACAATATACATATCACCGACTTCAAACTTCTGCATTGAAATAGTACACGAGGATCGAGCAAGAATACCGACACAGCTGACCCGACATAGCAACATATTTACCCGTGTCTTTCTTGCTCCCTTGACGAGACGACTCCACCCAACAACCTTCTCTCTTTTACCCCCACTCCTCCTCTCTCAGGCTCTTACCTCTCCTCTCTCTCCTCTCTTTCACCCCTGTTTCTTTTGTTTCCCTTTTACTCTTTTTTTTTCTTTCTTTTTTCTCCCTTTTCTTTCTTTTCCTTTCTTTCCTCTCCTCCCTCTTTTTCTTTTTTCTCTTTCTTTCTTCTCTTTTCTTTCCTTTCTTTCCTTTCTTTTCCTTTCTTTCTTTTCTTTTCCTTTTCTTTTTTTCTTTTCTTTCCTTTACCCTCTCTTTTTTTTCCCTCCCCCTTTTCTCTTTTTCCCCGACGGCAGCGCAATTTTACCGACAATATCCTGACAGGTGGGGGGGGTGTCGCACCCCCCCCCCACACCCCACCCCTTTGGCGACGCCCCTGACTGTAAGGCCATCATTGGAGCAACGCACACTGTTGGACGGGATCTCCTTTCATTTTAACTCCCAGTGGTGTCATGTAATGTATATTTTGGCAAAAGTGGTGGTGAAGCTCGTCGAATTTTACCCCCCCCCCTTTTTTTTATACTCAAGACCTACTTTACGTAGAATAACTGTTACAGGGTTCTGGTAATAAAACCTGTGTATACATACACGTATTTTGAATGTAAAGTTGACAATAGCATCGAATGAACAGACAGCTCCTAGTCGTCTGGCAAGTGATACCCAACAACATTTGACAATAAATGAAGAGTTCCATTCAAAAGGAGCTAAATCCACTTTGGGTAGTTCTGAGTAAATCGCCTTTTTTTATTTCTCTACTTTCCCTTTAGCCATGGACCTTAATGTTGTTATATATTTTAGAGGTGTCACCCTGGATCAATAATATATGATAAGAAAAAATCTACCAGTTTTTCCTGATTTTTACTAAATTTTTTGAATTGTTTATTTTGTAGATTTAGCTCCTTTTGGAATGAAACATATAAATATTGTACCTGGAAAATTTCATATTTTCTCAATAAAGTCACTGAAATTTATTCAAATTTAGTAGCAAACCTTTCCTTTTAAACAATAATAGTGAAATCACTACTAAAAAAACCTTTTGAAAAGAAAGTAAACAACTAATCACATTTTCATTCCAAAAGGAGCTAAATCCGTTCATTCCAAAAGGAGCTAAATCCATTTTTCATTCCAAAAGGAGCTAAATCCACAAAATATTAAAAAATTAGTAAAAATCAGAAATAACTGGTAGATTTTTTTTCTTATCATATATTATTGGTCCAGGGCGACAACTTTAACATATTTAACAACATGAAGGTACATTGCTAAAGGGAAAGTGGAGAAATAAAAAAAGGTAAGTACCCAAAGTGGATTTGGCTCCTTTTGGAATGGAACCGATTTGGATTTAGCTCCTTTTGGAATGAAACATGATATTGTACCTAAATTTTTTTCATACTTCCTGGTGAAATTTTCGAATGTGATATAGTGCATTTTGTCCCCGTGTAGGAAATCATTATTTTAAGACAAATAACTCCATTTTGATAAAATATGGATTGAGCTCCTTTTGGAATCAAGCTCTTCAAATGTAGAAGTGTTTTTAATGTGTTTAGTCAGGCGCGCCGGAAGCAGTTTGGGATTGGGGGGGGGGGGGCAAACATTCCAGGGGGCTCACCTTCCAGGGGCAGTGACGTAATGAGCAAAAACGTTTGGAAGGGGGGGGGAAGAAAAATCTGCATCACCATCTAACATGTTACATGCATGCCGCGCGGAACGTTTCTCACAGTGAAGTATAAAAGATCAGGTAGAGCGTAAATTGGTGTGGGGTCCAGGGCCTGAGCCCCCAGAAGCTCAGGGTTTTTTTAGGCATTAGATTACGGTCAAATAAGCATATTTAGATACCTTATTTGTGACACTGGCAGGCCACTAACTGGCAGAGAGTCCAGAGAGCAGAGCCCCGGAAGTTTGGGGATTTTAGGTATTTAATTACGGTTAGATGAGCATCCAGGGGCCCTCTTTAAGGCCATTGATGTGGTCCAGGGGGCAGAGCCCCGGAAGCTGAGAGGTTTTAATATTTAACTGCGGTCAGATGAGCATCCAGGGGCCGCCTTAGGGCCCTTGGTGAGGTCCCAGGGGCAGAGCCCCCGGAAGCTCAGGGGTTTTAGGTATTTAATTACGGTCAGATGAGCATCCAGGGCCCCGCCTTAGGGCCCTTGGTGGGGTCCAGGGCGCAGAGCCCCCGGAAGCCCAGGTTTTTTTAAAGGTTTTTAATTACGGTTAGATGAGCATCCAGGGGCCCTCTTTAAGGCCATTGATGTGGTCCAGGGGGCAGAGCCCCCGGAAGCTGAGAGGTTTTAATATTTAACTGCGGTCAGATGAGCATCCAGGGGCCGCCTTAGGGCCCTTGGTGAGGTCCCAGGGGCAGAGCCCCCGAAAGCTCAGGGGTTTTAGGTATTTAATTACGGTCAGATGAGCATCCAGGGCCCCGCCTTAGGGCCCTTGGTGGGGTCCAGGGGGCAGAGCCCCTGGAAGCCCAGGTTTTTTTAAAGATTTTTAATTACGGTCAGATGAGCATCCAGGGGCCCTCTTTAAGGCCATTGATGTGGTCTAGGGGGCAGAGCCCCCGGAAGCTCAGAGGTTTTAATATTTAACTGCGTCAGATGAGCATCTAGGGGCCGCCTTAGGGCCCTTGGTGGGGTCCCAGGGGCAGAGCCCCCGGAAGCTTAGGGGTTATAGGTATTTAATAACGGTCAGATGAGCATCCAGGGCCCCGCCTTAGGGCCCTTGGTGGGGACTGGGGGCGGAGCCCCCGTAAGCTCTGGGGTTTCAGGCATTTAATTACGGTCTCTGTAACAATTTTTTTTCAAAAAGTGAGGGGGGCTCGAGCCCTCGAGCCCGGCCGTTCTGCAGACCCTGACATAAAAAGGTATGACCGGAAAATTATGTCATTTCAGCAACATTTGTAAATCACTGGTATATAATAAGAAATACCCCCCCCCCCCGCCCCCCACCAGTACGCCAGCGTTCAGGGGCTCATGTCTTCTCACCCCTATAACAAAAAACAGACACGCTTTCCCATTCTCTCACAATATGTCCACGATATGCGTGTATCACTATTATAAAATCATCCATTGATAAATATAGGTGGCATGCGCAATGTTTAGGAAATTTAATTCCTGTAAACTTTTCTTTGAATGGAATTTGATGTCATTTAATTCAGGTTTTTATTATTGTTATGTTCTTTTGGGGTTAAAAATACAAACCATCATTACTCCTTAACTGCTTTTTTTTTTTTTTTTTTTTTTTTGGGGGGGGGAATGCGTTTTGCCCCCCACTTGTTTGGTTGGGGGGTAGAAAAGACGACTGGGCTTCTACCCGTTGTTCGTGAATGCGGGGGGGGGGGTGGCATGGGCATAAATATGAGGCGGTGGTTGCGTGTGTTTGTGTGTGTGTGTATTGGGGTTATACAGACATGTATCAATTAGATATGATTATTTACGTCTGGGGACCGACCTTTAAACGTCACCATCCGAAAGACGTGACTCAGTTTCGAACCTGTGTCGTCGGCTGAATCAGTTCGTAACTTCCATTGTTAGCTGGATTACAGGCGCACGCCACAACGCCTAGTCTGTTGTTTGGTTGCCCAAATATTTTTAATTTAACAATTTTAGGGGGCAGGGGGAACCAACTTTCTTTTCACCTACTCGTATGGCCTATATACATAATAAAACACAGATCAGTCAGACCATCTTAATCAGGGTCACTTTTAATGATTTGTATTAACATAATTTATACGATCAAAAGAATAAATTACATGAGTGATGATTGAAAAGGGAGGGAGGGAGTAAAAGTAAAAGTAGTAATGAGAGGAAGACAGAGAAGTCGTAGGAGAAGAAGAAAAAGAAGAAAAAGAAGTTAAAAGAAGAAGAAGCTCGAAGAAGAAAGAGAGGAAGAAGACTTAAAAGAAGGAGAGGAGAAAGAGAAGAAGCTAGGACAAGAAGAAAAGAAGTGAACGTGCCAGCTTAATAAGTAAGGAAAAGGACAGATAGAGAGAAAATGCAGGAATGCAATTACGTTTCATACTTTATATTATTTGGTGTCATAATTAAACTAACGGTACTGTAGAATTCCTTGATACCCGAATTCTTCTAAATATCGTATCCAGTTTATTCAAAGTTTATTAGAAAATATCATTGTATAGCAAAATGGCTGAATAATTGTAATACATTACCACACAAAATA
Organism: Strongylocentrotus droebachiensis; assembly: GCA_035222895.1. Lineage (NCBI taxonomy): Eukaryota > Metazoa > Echinodermata > Echinoidea > Camarodonta > Strongylocentrotidae > Strongylocentrotus > Strongylocentrotus droebachiensis. The sequence continues at coordinate 16,810 of JAVYIG010005044.1, forward strand.
TGGGAAATACTACAATGTAGTAAAATTGAAATAGAATTTAACCCGTATAGGACACGGGTTGCCTTGAGATGCTAATTAAGATTTCAATGACCGATCCAGGGCGGGTATAGGGTAAGGTTGGTACTCCTTCTCTTTAGACCAAAAAACACAACAACATTGAAAATGCTAGAATATATATATATATATTTTTTTTTTTTTTTTTTTTTTTTTTGGGGGGGGGGGGGGGGTTGTCTTTCGCTTGTCAGAGATTTATGGAGTAGAATAATACCTCTCTCAAAATGTGTTAACTCTCTTTTTAAGGGGTTTGTTTGTAACATATTTTCAGACTTGTGTGAAACGCCCCCCTCCCCAAGAAAACCCTGAATCAACCTGTTTGTGTAATTCAATCAAATGAAAATGAGCTAAAATATTCAGATATTAGAACCTTTTCTCCAAAAATTATACCCCACCCCTCCCCCCCCCCCAAAAAAAAAAAAAAAAAAAAAATACGACTAAAATACTACAATTACAGAACTGAACCAAATACTTGCAAACAATAGGGGAAAATATGTAAATTCGCGAGTTCCATAACCTTCCTTCTAAAAGACTAACTGCATTTATTATGACCAGTCGCAATTAGCTTTTTATCAGATTTTCAGAAGAAAATCCAATACATTTCCCAGCATCACTTTCATCTCCAGCTATTAAAACATTTTTTCGCAGTGATGGTACTTTAAAAGTAGAATAAAATTATATTGTGGTACAAGCTATTTTTTATAAAATAAAAGAAAACCTCTTAATTCTTTATACCGGTATGTTGCTTGGGCAACCTAATGTATGTCTACTGTAACGGGTTGGTGGATAGAGAAGAGTAAGAATGCCATTGGTTCGAAACCGTGTAAGTGGTTTTAAATACGTTAATGATAACTCATGAGAGGATATGATTCTTCGCAGATCGTTAACTATTTTATCACACGCCGTTTTTATACTCGAGGACAGACGACGGATCAAAGATCTTGATAATGCCACCAACGATTGGGAGACATCCAGTCACTAACACCTGGATGTGTTTCCCGCCATCGAAATGATCGTCTGACTTTGGCGCCATTGACATCAGGAGCTCCGGGAGATCATCGTCACCACCGACCACCCACTGGAGGGCCGTCGAGATCGACGGGAATTCTTTGATGATGGGTTTCTTCTTGTCGGCCGGATACCTTTTATCTAGAATATCCTCAAAAGTCGTTCGAACTTTTTGGGTGTTGCGTAATTCTTGTTGAGGCTGTCGTCGATGATTCTTGTTTTTGAACCGAGCGACTAAGGGAATTATATGGAAATAAATAAACATAATGGCTAACAGGTAATCTTAAATTATCGAATAACAGAAAACAAAGTGACACAGATTGAAACCAAATTATGTACCGAATGTTCACTACTAGTACTGCCAACAACAAAAAAGACATTTCCCAATCAATTTTTTTATCAGTGTATTACAGCTGAGTAAATGAGAAAAAGACAAATAATAAAATTTGGATGGTTCGACCATCTGTAGAGAAATAGCACACGCAGTTTAAGTTTATAACTTCCATTAAGTTTTCCCGGGGTTTTTGGGGGGTTGTATTTTGCTTATATAAGGAAGATTCTTTCGAAAAGGCAATCAAAATGGAGTCATGTACGCGTCCTTCTAGACGATGTTTTCTTATGAATGGATTCCAGACTCTTGCTTAGCGTGAGGGAATGAATTGGGTCCTATTAATGACGGTACAGTCAAACTTTCACGCAAACCCTTTCGGTTTCTGCCGTTGGCGCCACGTAAGGCAATTTTTGTAAACCGGAGCGACGCGTGGCTATATAGCAGTGATACGTACTTTGCCGTTACGGATTCTGGAATCTGGCCTATTTAATTTTGATCTCCACCAGTACACCAACCAACATTACCTCCCCCTACTAACTTGCTACCACCCCAGATGGCGTGATCATCAAATTAGGCTGGGCTGGTGCCATCTTCGGTGGCTTGAATCAACTGTGTAGAGAATATTATAAAAGAACTGGCCAGATTCTGCACTAACTGGAGGGTAGAGAGAAATTCGAAAATGTTGACTGATTTTACCGTCTCCTGACCAGGGGCGCTGTGGCTGGGCTTTACGTGAAAGTGTGACTGTAACATTACGCGAAAAGACATGACTTTTAAAGAAAATAGAGAGAAAAGCATAACATTGTGAATCTTTTAATGATAAACAATTGTACTTAATTACTCACGATGTGTTTCGTCATGTTCGCCAAATGTTGTCCAACCTGGGGAAAATAGGATTGCGTCGAACTCAACATCCTGTCAGAACGAATTTGATAGAATGATGTATTGAATATCATTTGTTATAAAACTACACATTTCCTCAAAGAGTAATACCATCGCTTTAGCCTTTATAGTCGTTAGCCTATCCGATTGAAAAAGTTTAGGCCATCGTTTATATAATTTCAGTTTTAAAAATGATTTTATATACAGCCAACGATTTCAACAGATATTTCTTTGGCAGGTAGGGCATAGAGTTCAAATTAACTTTTCTTTCTTCAACAAGGTGCTTTTCAGGTTAACCATCGCATGACCTTCGAAAACAAATATCTCGTTTGTACCAGAACTCTTTTTCCTTTTCTGTCCTTTCTTGATATTTACTTCTTGCACCCTTTTCGTCGATCATGAGAATGATGTATGAAAACATGTAAACAATGCTCAAAATTGTATGTATTACCGCAATCTGTGACAATATGTCGGGCAGCGTGAATTTGGGTTTCATGGAATACATGAGGACACGCCTAACATGACCACCAAGCTCCTCCCTCTCAATGTTCGCCTTGGACGTGAACCATTTCCGACAGGAAGCCATGCTTTTTACTGTGTGAGCGACGTCGCAGTAAAAAGTCACGTGATTTCCTCGCACAATCTGGCATCTGCCCGGGAAGTCGCACCGCTTGAGAGCTGCCAAATAATGAGGAAAGGAATATTTTTTAAAGAAATTGTTCACTTAGATTTTTCATGAGGCAAATGAATCGAAAGGTCCAATGGTCATAATTGCAGAAGAAGAGGATTTGACCTTGAGCGTAATGAATATCTTGATTGCCGGATGGGATAAAACAGACTATGGCCCATTGTTCTATGTTCCCTAATTGTCTTTGATTCTAGTGCCCAATGGTGTTTGTTCATACAGTTCATTGGACTTGATCCTACGTTCCTATGGTTGAACCAAAGGGGCGTCTCCAAAGGGGTGGGGGGGGGGGGTGTCGGGGGTGCGACACCCCCACCTGTCAGGATATTGTCGATAAAATTGCGCTGCCGTCAGGAAAAAGTGAAAAGAGGGAGGGAAAAAAGAGAGGGAAAGAAAAGAAAAAAAATAAAAAAAAGAAAGAAAGGAAAAGAAAGGAAAGAAAGAGAAGAAAGAAAGAGAAAAACGAAAAAAAGGGAGAGAGGAAAGAAAGGAAAAGAAAGAAAAGAGAGAGAGAGGAGGAATGGGAGTAAAAGAGAGAGGGGGTTGTTGGGTGGAGTCGTCTCGTCGAGGGAGCAAGAAAGACACGGGTAAATATGTTGCTGTGTCGGGTCAGTTGTGTCGGTATTCTTGCTCGATCCTCGTGCACTATATCAATGCAGAAGTTTGAAGTCGGTGAGATGAATATTGTCGGTCGGCCGACAAGTTTTTTTCCCTACGAACTGTGACTTTTTATCCGCTGTGACGACTTCGAGAGTGACTACAACTACAATACTTGTATTTTCTCGTCTCCAAAGGGGTGGGGGGGGGGGTGTCGGGGGTGCGACACCCCCACCTGTCAGGATATTGTCGATAAAATTGCGCTGCCGTCAGGAAAAAGTGAAAAGAGGGAGGAAAATAAGAGAGGGAAAGGGAAAGAAAAGAAAAAAAATAAAAAAAAGAAAGAAAGGAAAAGAAAGGAAAGAAAGAGAAGAAAGAAAGAGAAAAACGAAAAAAGGGAGAGAGGAAAGAAAGGAAAAGAAAGAAAAGAGAGAGAGAGGAGGAATGGGAGTAAAAGAGAGAGGGGGTTGTTGGGTGGAGTCGTCTCGTCGAGGGAGCAAGAAAGACACGGGTAAATACTGTGTGTCGGGTCAGTTGTGTCGGTATTCTTGCTCGATCCTCGTGCACTATATCAATGCAGAAGTTTGAAGTCGGTGAGATGAATATTGTCGGTCGGCCGACAAGTTTTTTTCCCTACGAACTGTGACTTTTTATCCGCTGTGACGACTTCGAGAGTGACTACAACTACAATACTTGTACTTTCTCGAAGTTTCACTTTCTTATAATATCAGCTAAAGAAATCAGAGGTTTAAAATTTTCGGGGAAACTAAATTCAAACAAGGATTAAGAGTCAACAACGGTACGACGAATCGTCTTCCTTTCTCTATATTTTGATAAAACGCCAAAATGAATCCGCACTTCGCGCGGGAGGGCAAAAACTTCATTTAGACGAGTCCAGAACGGTACAACGAATCGTCTTCTTTCTCTAACAATTTAAGGAAACGTCTAAGCTTAGCTTCCGCAATGCGCGCGGGAGTAGGGAAACTGAATTCAGACAAATTAGTCGCGAACAGTACAACGAATCGTCTGCTTTCTCTAATAATTTAAGGAAAAGTCAAAGCTTCCGCGCTTCGCGCGAGAAGGGGAAACTGAATTCAGATAAAATAGGGCTTATTAAGAGTCGAAACAGTACAACGAATCGTCTGCTTTCTCTAATATTTTAAGGAAAAGTCAAAGCTTCCGTGCTTCGCGCGAGAAGGGGAAATTGAATTCAGGCAAATAGGGCTTATTCAGAGTTGAAACAATACAACGATCGTCTGTTTTCTCTAATAATTTAAGGAAACGTCAAAGCTTCCGCGCTTCGCGCGAGAGGGGGGGGGGGGAACTGAATTCAGATAAATAGGGCTTCTTATGAGAGTCGAAAACGGTACAACGAATCGTCTAACTTTTTCTATAATAATTTAATGAAACTGAATACAGATAAGGATTAAGAGTCGAGAAAAGTACACCGAATCGTTTGCTTTTTCTTATAATTTAATGAATCGTCAAATTTTGTGCGGGAGGGGAGAAACTGAATTTAGACAAGGATTAACAGTCGAGAACGGTACAGCAAATCGTCTTCTTTTCATAATAATATAATGAAACGTCAAATCTTTCGCGCTTTGCGCGGGAGGGGAGGGGAAACTTCATTCAGACAAGGATTAACAGTCGAGAACGGTACAATAAATCGTCTTCTTTTCCTAATAATTTAAGGAAACGTCTAAGCTTTCGCGCTTTGCGCGGGAGGGCTTATCACTCACCCCATAGTGAGCGCGCTTCGCGCGCTCTTTAAATGATTCGCTTGCTCACTACCACCCCTCCTTAAAATAAGATCCTAGCTACGCTCCTGCATATATAGCTATGATGCTGACTAAGATGACGAAATAATTCGTATACCGGTATTTATGTCGTCGAGGAAAATGACCATTTGCGCATACGCATGTATAGATAGTCCATAGGAAAAACAATTTAGCCTTTGGCCCCGGGTTAATAGGGTTAAATTTGTAAATATTGGGACATATAATTTTGTCGGTAATTGGTCGCTAGTTTTGTTGGTAATCGTTGGCCTCTACACCCCCCACTGAAAAAGGTCTAGCGACGCCCCTGGTTGAAACTCCTGAATATCCTATTCCTCTTTGACCCTATAGTCTTTTCATTTTTATACTCTGAACTTATACCGCACTGGCGCATGGAACCATTTATGATTGATTCTACGTATAATATAGAAACTTTACTCTGCCTGTCAAGTGTCAATTGTATCTCATCCTGATTACTTACTAGTTCTTAATCTTACGTCCGTTTGGTCTGTCATCTTGCCACCCATTGGTCCGTTTGATCATGTCATTTACATTATACCACAGTAATCCTATAATCCTTGATTAGGCCTCAAATAAAAACTTGTTGTATTGCCCTTTGTGCCGACCCAAAAATATGAAAATCTACGGTCGGCATTTTAAAAAAGTTTTTTTTTTTTAACCGTTTTTTAGATTTTTAAAAATTAATGAATAATGTATTTTGTTTGTTTAAATGGGATATATAAAATGCATAAAATCAATTTATTGCAAAATTCTCACTCGTGCAAAGCATGGGTGATTATGAGGTGAAAAAGATATCAATGGAATGATGACGTTGAAACACATGTATTAAAGCATTACAAACTGAGAAATATCAGCCAAAAGAGGGCGGGAAAAGAACGAAGAAAAAAAAAAACATTCAAATCTGAAAAATATCGGCCCAAAGAGGGCGACAAAAAAAAAGTAAAAAAAAAAAAAACACTTTCCGACTGACCGACCCATGTTTTGGCACCCAAAGGGCAATACAACACGTTTTTATTTTAGGCCTTATTGGTCATGGTCTAAGTCCCACTATAAAGCATTGGTCTTTGACCCATGCCGCATTTTCCATTGATATATGATTTTAGTATAAGGTCTAAGATCCTATGGCCAATTGGTCCTATATGCCACATTGGTCAGTATTCCTTTTCACCATGTTACCATACGGCCTGGTCATACTTCGATCTTCAAACCATATGGGACTGGGGACTAAAGAGACATCATTGGCTTTTCTTATCTATCTGATATCGACCATTAAAGGGGCATGTTTCCCTTTATTCCAGAGGGCGCTCAAAATACGTACGCGCTGGCGAACGGCGCTATAGCTGCCTATTGACACCAACAGAATACGGCTCTTACGCAGATGGCATGTTCCGATAACTACACTGGCGGGAACGTGCCCCTTTAACTATGTTTTCATTTTGCAGAGTATTTGCTGATTAAGTTTCTGAAACGGAAAAAAAAAATGAAAAAAGACGATCCGAACGGTTAAAAAAAGGCTTTAGAAGATAATTTGTTGAAGTAAATATTTCAAACCTTGTATGAACTCATCAGGTAAGTTAAAGGTCCTTGCATGAGGCACGTTGTCTATTGTAACATTGATGTCAACCGTATTGGTTGCCTCTTGCTTAGTAGCTGGATCTAGAAACAACAAAAAACAAACAGACTATTAATATCTATCTTAATCAATACACTGGTAGTTTGAATGCACTGGCATATAATTTGTATGGCACTAGTATCCACAATTTGTCAGGCTTGTAAACCTTTTGGATTTTTGTCCCTTTCCATATTTCCTTAAAATCTTTCGAGTGATTCGTTGGCTGTTGGTCAACCGGGATGACCCCCTTATGATAAATCAAGATTAACAGCATCATATTCTGGAATTTCAAATTCTTTGGATGATAATGTCTGGCCATTACCTATTCTTTCTTACGTGTTGATTTGGTGTATTACTCGAATTCTCCCTATATAGTTTATTTTCCCCTTTCTCAGTTTCCCTTCTCTTCTCCTGGAGACAAAAATGCTGGGAAAATTATCATAATTCTTAAAAACGAGCAAAGCCTAGTGATTATCTTAACCTTTTATAGGTATGTGCCTACAGAAAAAAACTGTCAAAAGAAACTCATACAAATATAAAAAGGTGTTATTATTGGTTTCCTGTATGATTGTATTGGAGTAAGAAAACGGACAGATGAAAATCTTTGATTTTGTTTCTAATTCCCTAGATTATGAAATGAAATATAATTATACCATAAAATGTAAATCGGTTGGAATCACGCTCTTCAATCCAATGACGAGCTAGCTGGACGGCTAGGCTAGCATTGATGGCCTGGTGGCCGCCCTCGGGACCGAGCTTGATCGGAGATCCACCGACCGAGAGTTCGACCAACGATGGACAAATCTTTAAGATTGCCTGAGAAAGATGAATTGTACCATTAGACCATAAGGATAATTACAATGAGTTACGATGTACGTATGGCTTAGTGGTAGAGAAGTGGTCTCGTAACCGTGAGGTCCCGAGTTCGAAACCGAGTCGATGCGCCAGTGCCCTTTGGTTTTGCATTACTCCTCATTACCAAGTCCCTCGGAAAGGAATTAAAGACATCCGGTGCCCTGGTTGCTAACTTACAGGCACATGCATGCTTTCTTTACATTTAGGTAAAACATACCAACTGAAATCAATGAATCCTATGCACCTGAGAGCCTCGGGATGCTGCAATCGTTTTTTCGGGGATTTCGGAGAGAAATGGAAACCCCTTCAAAAAAAGTGCCAACCATTTTCTTTTTCTCCCTCTATTTCCATATGAGAGTGTTTCTCCCCCCCCCCCTCCTTTTCCCCCCTTTTTATAGAGTGATGGGCATCCCCAAACTGTTGTATTGTATCTATTCATTGATTCGTTTAGTTAAAAAGAATCGAGTGCTTGTCAGATAATTTTGGAGTAAAAAGCCATATATCAGCTCCCCTCCCGGTGAAAAAAAAAATGCATCTCAGTTTGCCTTACCCCGAATTCAGAAGCTCTCTCAGCCATCACCTTCAGCGGTCCTGGCTCCTGGTAGACTGTGAACAAGGGACGATCTTTCTGTTGGTAAAACATTATTATAGAAAATCATATTCATGAATCACTGAGCATAAGAGGGACGTCAGACTCCGTCGAACTGACAACTCAGCCGTAGCCGAACATGCTTGGGACAACCAGCATCAACCAGACTGGGACGGGGTTCAGTGCCTTTCCCAACTACGGCATTGGTATACACGGAGGGTAAAAGAAGCTATCAATATCCGTCTCAATCCTAATAATTTCAACAGAGACAACGGGATCGATATCCCCGAATTTTGGATGCGGACGATACGCCGCCATGACACTCGCCGTCCTGCCAGCCAACAACGGTCGATTCCATTCAGCAGACGGCCCGAGCCAGCGGCCCGTTGATTGGTCGAGTACCGTATGCGTCGGCCAATAGGCCTGGTGCATCAGCCGAACCAGCGGCCGAACCAGCGGCCTTGGTGATTGGTCGATCACCGTGTGCGTCGACCAATAGGCACCTTACGGGTCCCGTGCGGGCTCCGGACGGTGCCCGGACGGCCCCTCACGATTTCGGGGGTCAATTCTCATGAAAAATCTTTACGGGCGCCTTGCGGTGCTCAAGGGTTCCGTACGTGTACCCTACGGCGCCCTCACGGGCCCCTCAAGAGCCCCGGTGATATGCACAACAATAGGCGTCTGCCGTCCGGGGGGCGCATATTTTTTGTACACAACTGTTTAGCCATTTTCGCGAAAAAAATCCAAGAAGTGCTCTGGTGAAAGAGTCTAAGTCGTCAGCGCAATATAATTATGTGCAAGTACGTACACCCAGGGAAGGGAAGATAATAGAAAGGGGAAAATAAGGATAGTGGAGAGGATATGGATATGAGAAGGAAAAACAAGGAAATACATAAGGAAAGAGAAGAGGATAAGTCAAAGGAAGAACATAGAAATACATAATTGAAGAGCTAAGAGGATCATCATCTAGACTAAGGAAAAACAGGGAAATACATAAAGAAGGAAAAAGGGATCATCAGATTAAAACAAAGAAATATATAGATGACGATCGAAGGAGAAAAGGATAGATTGAAGGAGAAACAACGAAATGCATAAAACAAAAGAGAAGAGGTTAGAATATAAAGGAGAACAAAAGAAGACATTTAACGAAGGAGAACTGGGGGATAGATTGAAGGAAAAACAGGAGAAAAGATAGATTGAAAAAGAAAAAAAAAATCATGACAAAAGAGAAGAGGATAGATTGAAGGAGAACACTGAAATACATAATGAAAGAGAAGAGGGGATATATTATGTACAGCTTCATCAATCCAACAAAACTGCTAAGGGTAATGGTAGACTCTGTCTCTAGTCGTTTGCACAGTATATTTGACTGAAGTGGCTAAACAGTTGTGTAAAAAAAATATGCGCGGGTCCCATTTAAAATGAATATTGCTCATGCGGGTCCCTCACGGCGGCATCTCGAAATGTACAACGCAGTTTTAAATACAGGAGATGCGGATACCAGAGGACACCTACAGAGTGAGTCAGAAAAAATGTGCCACTTTTTAAAAGTTGTATTGTTTGAAGTATGAATATTTTTATCATGAGTTTCATGATACGTCTTGATAGAGTTATCCTCCCAGTACATCGAGGTACCATTTCCATTTCAAGTTGCTAGGTGAGAAATAAAATATTGTTTTGAACAAAGACAGCCATTTTTTTCAATTATCCAATTATCCAGACAGACAAAAAACACAAATACACACACACGCACACACACACACACACACACATACACACACACAACACACACGGTGACCATTGTTTCATAATTAGCCCTTTTCTGATTGAGCATTGATTTTTATCAGTGGCATAACCCTAACAACCTTTCCCTTTTGTACACATTCACTACCACCATCATGTCATCATCATCATCATTGTCATCATCTTAATCTTCATCATCATTATCGTCATCATTAACATCATCATCATTATCATCATCATGAAGCACAACATCCGCCAATACGCACCAAGAGGACAGCGGCCACTCAACTTTTCGTACGATAACAAGAATTCCCGACAAAAAGTAACAGTTTGGGTAGGCCTTGTCGGGAATGGAATGCTCATTTGTGTGCGTGTGCCTTTGCATATGTGTGTGTGTGTGTGTGTGTGGTGGTGTGTGGGTGTGTGTGCGCGTGTCTGACTGCGTTTGTTCAATGCACTGTTTTATTCCTCACCCAGTAACTTGGCGCAAGTGAGATCTGGGAGTCTTGTAAAGATTGTCTGATATTCAATTTCAATTCAATTTCAATTTAGTATTTATTGTCCATTTCTGGATATTTGATTCAGTGATGCATGCAGAGATTCAAATGTAAATGGTACCTAAATGTATTGGGAGGATAACTTTATCAAGATATATCATGAAACCCATGATTAAATATTCATACTTCAAACATTACAACTTTTAAAAAGTGGGACATTTTTTCTGACTCGCTCTGTAGTTCAGTGCACCGCACTGCACCCGGTCGGGCGCCTTGAGGACCCCGGCCGGCCCCCGACAGGGCACCTTCCGGTAGCCATCGGTACACCTGCTCATCGGACGGAGCCCGTAAGGTTACCGGTCGGCACTCGGCCGGCACCCTGCCGGCACCCTGCCGGCACCCTTACGGGCGCCTTGCATTTTACTCGACCAATTTTCTCAGGGCACCTCCCGGGCGCCGCAGATATTATGTGACCACACATGCCGTAGAAATGAAAATCGGACGGTTCCCGTACGGTCTCTAAATCCACGGCAAGCCGCCGGGTAGGGAAAATCTTACGGGGCCCGGTTTATATCTGACCTAGGCATAATTAAGTTCTTTCCCAACACCCCCCCCCCTCTCTCTCTCTCTCTTAACTTCATTTTGCCTGCATTTTGTATGTTATAAAAACCATTAAAATATGACAAGAGGCAAAGCTTGGGACGAGAGTATCAGACATGCTAACTTAATCTTTATTATTATGGCATATTAACTGATAAAGCACTTAGGGATACATAATTATACAAAACACCTGTAGACGAATTCGGTTTTCAATAGCAATATCATTGACAGATTTCAATGACAGTGGCGTAACGTTGGCGAGATCCTTGAGAACACCGGCATACTATTGAAGATGGGGGAGGGGAGCACCGGTCCAAGGTGGATGAAATGTGACTCAACACGCCACTCGTTATGGGGAAGGATGGAAAGTGGCCCTTTAATCCTTCTTCAAATACTCTTTTCTCTGTACTTTTCCTTTTCTCCTTATTTAGTTTCCCCTTTTCCCCTTCTTCTATTTATTTTCTTTTAGAGGGAGAGAGAGATCGATGTATTTTGCCATAAAATAGGCATGCCCCCCTGTATCTACGTCAACCCCCCAAATCATCTATTTTGTAAGTCGGAAATAATTGATGGTGTAAGAATGAACCATACCCTTGCTAGGCCTGATTTATGCCAAGCGATGCTCTCCAGTGAAACTCCAAGTCTGTCGCGATGATCCAAGTCGAGTGTAGTGATACCCACACATGATGGTGTCCTGCATGTTCAAGATTCAAGATCACCAAAATAATTAAGTGGGTATACATACCAATAATAGGATGAGAACATCATTTGCGGTAGATATGCACCACGATGCATGGAGAGAAAGTGTGTATAACTATGACGATGTGCATTACCATGTTTATACGAAGGCAATTGCATGCAATGCATGGGATAATAAGACCCTGTAAACCTTCTCTTCTCCCTGTTATGTCCGTTGTACATGAAGCGTCATTTTGTAGACGTAAGGCTGCATTTGCGTTTGATGCGACTTTTGACGCGAAATGAAGAGTGATATTGTACAAAAAGGCTAATAAACAGTGGTATCAATCAGAATTACAGGAGCGGGGGCTGATTGCTTTCATAGGATTAATTAGCTCAGAAAATAACGCAATAGACGCCACGTGTACAACCGGTATTACTTCTACACGGAAAGGCGCTACATAGAACAACTAAACTATATTATCATTATTTAAACATGTTTGACTTGTATCAGATTTGAACAAAACGTCTTCACTCCACACTTACACTTTTTGTTTTAATAACACTCATGTTACTCCCCACCCCAAAAGATTTTAGTAAATTGTAAATGTTTCACACAATTCTCTCTGATATGAACTCACTTGAATATATTGGTGCAGTCCATTTCACCACCCATAAAGACTTCTACGATTCCGACATCAACCTGGAAATAATACAAATGAAATCATTAACGGTAAATAAAAAAACAACTTAGAAATGATAACTGTTTCCGAACACGATACATCTTGTTTCCTTCTTCTTTTTCTTCGTATTCTTCCTCTTGTTTATCATCTTCATCCATGCACATGATGGGAAAACTGACCCAAGTCTATGTTGGCGTCTTACAATACATCTGGATGGAAGGGTGGTGAATTGCCGTTTGGTCTACAACCAGTTCGTCTACTATACCCAATTAATTTATTCTCGGTTAGGTCTTGTCAGTTTTCTTGTGTTATTCTAATGCATGATTTCAACAGGCATACTAATTTGAATCCAAGGTCCATGGGCTGGATTGGGTCAAATGACCCATTTTTCTGTCAGAGGCCGAGGGGTAACACGAGCTAACCCGACGATGACATACAGACTAACAACATTTTTATGCTTGACATTGATATAAATGCGTAGATGGGATTATTAATCCACCAGTAACAAGTCTAAAGATCGAACATTAACTCTAGTTTGCAAACCTTTTCTTTGAGGAAGATATGCATGCTGAGTACGGTGAGATACTGGCTGAAATTAGGTTCTCTGTAGGTCGTCTGTTCGTCACCCGTGTTTCCAGCATCTTCAAGTTTTTTTATTATGGTCAGCCCATACTCTGCAAACTTACGGCGAGGTAGCCATGTACCGCCGATACGAATGCGCTCCCTTATTTCTAAAAGCGACGGAGAGCTTAAAAGAAATTGAAAAGGATTGAAGCCAATAGAATGATGATTTAATGATATCTACATTTTAATTTAAACATAAACTTGATTCATCCAATAGCTGAAGAACTTTCAATAAATTACATGTTACTGGAACACAGCTCATACGATCTAATGTTCATGTAAAGAAAAATGAACTGGCATATATTGGTTACCATGAATGATAACAATGTTAATACAAACAATAATAATAATGATAATAATGATAATAATAATTATTATACTACTTCTACTAAGTAGAAGCAGGGGAAGAATCATTTCAATGATGTTAGTGATTATTTTCTCTATGATCGAGGTATACACATGTACATTACATACTTCGTGGTAAGAAGGAAAAGAGAGAGAAAAAGAAGAAAAGGACGAAGAGAGAGAGAGAGAGAGAGAGAGAGTATGGCCAAGGGGTCAAATTAAATTTTCTTTTGAAATTTGTTAAACCCGGTATATTGAACATTTTGGATGCGATGTGACCCTAACCGTGGTTACACACACAGGTGCACATACATTCTTTTGCATTCTTGGTGTGAGCCATTGCCAAGATCAATCATTGTCAATACATCAAAAGCTGTATAGATATTTGCCATGAGGGCGGCCTATCCGATTGACTGCACGTACAAATCAGACACGAAATCAAGTAGTATCCTTTGTGACGAACTCAACCTGCTTATTGAGATTTTGCCTAAGTCTCAAATATGGTGTCCCTTTTTTTGGTTACCCTATCAAAAGTACCACATTGAATCATGTAAAGCCAGAGAAGCTTTTACTTGATTCTGTTTTTCTTTCGAAAGGGCAAAGTCTCTGTCATATCATGAACGACAAGCTGTCTTGAATTCGCCTCTTATACATACAGCAGAATGGTTTATTGTACATCGGTTTTGTTGTCGAAAGTTCACATCACATTTAAGATGTTTCTTTACAACTCCTTGGTCTTACAGTATCCTTCTTAAACCCGGTGGGGGGGGGGGGGGGGTTACTTCATACAGGGATGTTCCGCTCTAATGGGTCGCCTTTTCACACATAAATGCTTATTGCATGGGTCCCTTTAAAAAAAAATATATCACTATTTGGGTCCGTTTTTTATTTTTTTAAATTTAATTGTGACAAAATATTTCGAGAAAAATCTGCCTAAATGACCCTTAAAATGGTTAGGGGTTTCAAGGCTTGAGCGGCACACCCCCGTCCAAACTCTGAGTACCCCCCCCCCCCCCATGTATACGGAGATCACAATGTTCTTGTTTTTAATGTCGATTTTGCCAGAACAAAATGATTGAAGATATTCTTGTTTATTATCTTTCCCACATGGGTTTGCCTAGCTAATTTGCATATTATACTCATATTGGAAGACCCAGGTAGATCGCCACATGGGTTAACCCATTATGAGCCCCATGAGGTATATATTTGGGATTTGTATGGGTTCCTCCATGCCCAGATGGGCCCCATATGGGCATGTTATCTGGGCATTACCAGTTAGTTTTTCTATTCGCGGTAATAGAAAATGTACATAAATAATCAGTCATTACCTTAACAAACCGGTTTTGTATCCACAAGTTTCAAGGATGTTTTCCACGAAAGCACAAGTCGAGCCCTTTCCTTTAGTCCCAGTAACATGGATAATAGAAAGCCCATCCAGAACATCTCTCTGGTTTAGGAAGAAAATTCAAAATCTTCATTAATGCCTGTTTGAATTTTATAAAGAAGGTCTCTTGGTATCCATTGAAAACTTTCGATACCATTTACTATAACAAAATATTGGATTTAAACCATCAATTGCATTCAAGGGATAGGCCTACCTCTAAAAGGGTTAATGGACCAGTTAACAAAGATTTAAGTTTGTTCCATGTGGAAAAACATCTCCGAAAAGAGGAAGGTTAGATGTGGCGCTCCAGAAGAATGTTGTTTTTAGATATTCAATTGGTATACGATCCCGTAATTTTTGCCACTGTTTGGAACTTATTCCATACTTTTCCAGCACAACAAGATACAGAAGATACAAGATTGGTGTATTTCTAGTAATCTTATACGTTTCATTCATTTAAAATTACTTTGCTGGTATATATATTTAGAAGTTGAAGAAATAAAGGTATAAATGGAAAACTAAAGAAAAAAATAGGGAAATTGAATCGAAGTGGATTTTTTTTTTAATGAATTGAGTATTAAACGTATGCTACCCGAGCGCACTCATTATTACATAAATACTTGAAAATAGCTTTCTTATTACAAATACAAAAAACCCATTTGTTTTAAAACTTTTCTTTGAAACTCATAATAAATTTCTCATTCTACTGATATTTTCAGTATATTATTGCATCCGAGTTAACTTGCATGTCAACCTTATTCGTGTATTTATTTACGTTCTTAGACACGTTCAATAGTAATATTATCGATGAGTAGGAAAGATTTGAATACGGGGAAAGAGCAAGCGAGAGAGAGCGAGAGAGCAAATGGAAACGTTTGCTTGTATTTGTCTCATAAAAGAATTTGATCACAAACTGACTCCCACACGGTGTTGAGTGCTCAGGGGTCACAAGCCACTGGCTTCATCGGGCAGGTAGTTCCATTATGTGAATGGGTAAATTAACTATTACAAAATGAGGGGCCACATTACATTGTACGATAGGGACACACATTGTTTTTATTGTGCAGAACATACTCTTTTATTGACTTATTTATTGCATGAAACTATAAAATCAAAATGCATTTTTTATTCTAACAATTGGAGTACAAAGAATAATAACAGGTGAATGAAATGCATAAACACCACAAACACCTGGGGAGGAAGCATTTATAAATTTGAATACATATAGTTGATAAATGACTCCGATGAAACTATAAAACCAAAATGAAATTTGCGTTCTGGTAATTGGAGTACAAAGAATGATAGCAGGTGAATGAAATGCTTCAACAGCAACACAAAAACCTGGGAAGCTAGGAAGCATCCATAAATTTGAATAATTTAGTTGATAAACGACTCCGCATGTGGACGTTTGTTGGAGCAGAAAGCAGTAGATTCTTAACAACACGAACCCATTTAACAGAATGTCGGAACGTAAATTAAATTTGGCGCGGTTGGAAAATGCATCTTTCTACCCTGCGACTTTAATGGAACGATCCAGTAAATTAAAACAGTAAAATGGCTCTTATTTTAAAATTATTTTTAGAATTCAAGGTCAATAGGTCAATTCAGACGCCGATAAGTTATTGGTAGAGCCATTTTGTTTCCTTTATTCCGACAAAATTATACAATCAATCAAAACAAGTTTAATACCAGAAGAAAGCTTACGATTAGTATTTTCATTAACCGCTTGCCCCAAAGTCGCTTGACCACAGTGAAACGAGTGAGAGCTTGCGAGAGCGGCCAAAGTGTGATTGAAACTCGCTATTTGCTCTTCTCCAACGCAAAAAGAGACGACATTGTGCTGGATAAATGTATTTTTTCCGACAAAAGTACAGACAATTTGCATATGGTCTTTTTATATTATACTTTATGAAATGTTACCCGAGTGACTTCCGGGCGACCAAATGCTGGAAAGAAACGCACATTTTAAAAAACTTCACTTTTTCTTGGAAAAATGATTATTTGTTCTATGCACGCAAGTCAGATTGAGCGGATGATACAACGTTTCCATATGGAGAGAGAGAGAGGGAGAGAGAGAAGAAGGGGTGAGAGAGAGAGAGAGGGAGATAGAGAGAGAAAGAAAGAGAGAGAGAGGGGGGGGTAGTAAAGAGAACGAGATAGATACAAAATCGTGAACGGATATGTAAATATAATAAAAAGACAGCATTATTGTATCAGGCTTTCTCAGTTTTAAAAGACCTTAAAGGGGCATGTTCCCCGTATTCCAGAGGGCGCTCAAAATACGTACGCGCTGGCGGACGGCGCTATATAGCTGCCTATTGACACAACAGAATACGGCTCTTACGCAGATGGCATGTTCCGATAACTACATTGGCGGGAGCGTGCCCCTTTAATGAAACTCCTCTTCTGATACAAATCTCATACAAAATGTTCATGTATATGAATGAAGTTTACTAATAAATTCAAACCTTAACATTTTATAAGAATAGCATGAATGAATATGACTTACTCCAATTCCGACTCTCTCCAAGAATATCAAGACATCGTGAGGTGGTCTCCCACGAAGTTTGTCTTCAAACAGCCCGGCACTTTGACAATAGCTCTCAGCTTTTTTCTGCCAAAGCTGATGAAAAGAGATGACAATGACAATGACAATACAGCATCATGTGGGGGGGGGGGGGGGGTGGTTATCACTCTTAACCCTGAAAAGGCCGGGTTATTTTAGTACGTTCTTAGTCGAGGGAGGGGATAGATAGATATGAGGAGTATCTCAATTTAAAAAGCCTATTAAGTTTCATATCCATATCTCAAAACCGTTTTGAATAATTGCTAATTAACCAATCACACGTCCGTGAATTGACAATTCTTAATTCTGTAACAATTCGTATTGATTTTTGACAGAAAGTATCGCAGCGCGCGGCGGGGAGGGAGGGAGGGTGGGGGGGGGGGGGGTTCTGCCTCCGGCTCATTTAGGGTTAAAACGTGAGCGGGGAGACAAATTACAAATTATTGGATTCCAGATTTCTACCACAAGCAAAATATAACTAATTCATCAACCAAATGCATAAATAAATGGTAAATAAATACATGAATAGATAGAATAGAAAGTTTGCAGTTTCCTTGCAAGTCATTTTTTCATGGGAGCTGTCATTTCGATTAAAAAAGAGGTGCTAGAGCAGTCAAATTCCATTGACCTGTATTAAATAGATAGGGTGTTGCCTAATGACTTGGTGTTGTACACCGAGAATCACTGATGCTAACTGCAGCCATCTTGTTACTCCAGCATCTCAAAGATGTGATTTCTTTGAGCTGTTCTATATACGTCTCTGTCACTCTTTTGAGTAGTTGGTGCAGCTTTGTCTGACCATGCAACGAGAAACTGTTCATTATGCTAAGAATATCTTGCTTTATACCTCTCTCGTACACTTTGGTGTTGACTGGAGAATCGTGTACATGAATGGGCAAGAACACATTGAATCTCTCAGAATAAATAAAGTTATTTCTTGTGCATGGTGAGGTTTTCTTTAACAAAATAAAGTGCTAAACAGATTGAAAAAAAACTGAATCAAATAGCTTGTCGCCATACATGAGAGAACATCCATTCATCACATTTTTTTTGCAAGCACTACAATCAAGGTTTTACAATCAAGGTTTTCTTAGGAAACTTTTGTCATGAATTTTCACAGATAAATACAGGTCAGTGAGTATCTCAAAAGTTGTGCTACTCCGACACCTGTATTTTAATGAAAATGGCAAATCCTCTGGGAGAATGGCTATGGAAACTGCAAACTTTGGAGAGATTAGTTTCCTTGCTAATATTAAATTAAATTAAATTAAATTCTTTTTTTCTTCTTCAATTCAATTCAATTTATTCCAACCATAAAATTCATACACAATAATTCATTGAAAAAAAAAAAATGTGGTTAGGAGCCCCTGAAGAAGTTTGAATACAAACTTGTGGTTGGGGCACCAACCATGACATATATATCGAGAAATTAACAAAACAACATAAACGGGAAAACAAATATATACAAGAAAAAGATTATAAAGACCTATAATACAGCAAAGCACCAGCAACTAACGCACACAGGACACGGTGTCAAGCGACACTGCGTCCCTATATCCCCTTGCTGGTGCTTTGCAGTATTACAAAACATAACAAAACATGTGGAACTGCAAGAACATTTCATTCTTCAAGAGTTTTTTTAATTAATCAAGAGTTTTACTTAGTTTAATATCATTGTCTAGGTCATTATAGTACGATATTTCTAAATATGGCCCAAGTGTTTTCAATAAGGCTGTCAGCAAAGTTTGTTGGGTTTTATTTTCCTTTAAAGATAAAATGATATAAAATAAAAAATACTATTTACTCTCTAATAAGCAAAAACTAAACAATTATTGTTTACATGAGAAATAACCAAATATTGTGGGGTATACATACTGTATCTTTTGGGGGCAAAACAAAAATGCATGGTGGGGCGGGGGTCTATACTTGAGCTATACTATTACTGTACACTGTAAAAAAGAATTTGTTCATTTTTAGTGGTAATTTTTACGTATTTTTTCCATGTAGAATTTACTTGAAAACATTAGTTTTGCCACTTACGCACTAAATTTAAGTCTTGCTAACTCAAACTTTCAATTTAGTAGAACATACGTGGAATATTTAAGTAAAATCAAATACATAAGAACAAATACATAAGTAATTTCAGCTTGTATTAATTTAGTAATTTTAACTCAAAATCAGAAATTATACGTATTACTCAAACAATTTATGTTGATTATTCTTATCTTTTTAAAGTAAGGACCGATGCAGTGCGTAATAGAAATATTTACATAATTTATGAATATTCATTAAGACCAAATTAAACTCTTTTTTAAATAAAACAATTCTTTTTTGTGGTTGAATGAAAATTTAAGGACTTTAAAACATTTACTAATTCATTTAACATGGCTAAGCAAAGACAAGACAATTTTTGATTGTTACCCAGTTCAAAACAAATCAAAACTTGATATTTCAGGAAATTGTCAACCAATTTTCCTTTTAAGATGCTACGATCAAGTATATATAAAATTTGGAGCCTTTCAATATGTGTCGAATTGAAGCGTATAGTTTGTGATGGTGGTAGATATATATATACGGTTAAATCTTAAATAGAAGTAGTGTTAGTGATTAGTGATTAATCTTAAATAGAAGTAGTGAATGATTAGTGGATGTTACTTGTTAGATTAGATGGGTACCAAATCGTGCAATATGTAATCCTATCATAGCTTTTTTTTAATTATCTAAAATGATTACAATACTTAAATTATTTACGTTAATGTAACTCGATTTAACTGAGTAAAAATTTATTCAGCAAAATAAGTAAATTCTACTTAAGATGCCGTAGGTAATATTTAATTAATAAAAATAAGGCAATTCTTTTCCTCAATTTTATTGAGTTATTTCGACTATTATTTTTTTACAGTGTACATGCAAAAAGTCGCTGTTACTTGACAAGGCAGCGTGAATACAATATCTTAAGTGTTTCTTCCAATGTTTCATACACTGCATTGTTTCCCATAAAGTTGAAGTAATTTGGTTCTAACCGCTTTTTATTAAATGATTGTGACAATATGATTCATTCTTGTTAGATAAAGTTTTGAGAGGATGTAAACGTTATCTATCAAGACTCTAGTAAACCACATTTCGCAATCATTACATGAAAAGCGGTTTGTATGATAATACCATGGCACATAATGTTTTTACACAGCCCTTGTATATAACAAAAATCGATTCCTTCATCAACAACGGATATTTATGAGATTTTCAGTTTTTAGTGATAAAAAATGATAAAAAGTCGATTTACCTCGTACACTTGCTCATCGGAGAAGATGTTCCAGGTTTGTGCATCCATCATTATCTTAACGAAACAGAGCTACAATACACTCAAATTAAAGTTGCTATTTTTTGTAAAGTCTGGGTCAAACACACATGTAGCATGCCTGGTGGATGTGGATGTTGCCGTAGAAATGATAGGACAGTTTCTAAACATTAATGTTATAAATACCTTTATTTTCAGTGCGCGCGCTCGCCACAAATTGACCTCACCCGATCATGTAACATCGAAGCAGGCGCGGATCCAGGGGGGGGGGCCGAGCGGGCCTTGCCCCCCCCCCCCGCAAAAAAAAAAAAAAAAAAAGAGAGAAGAAAGGAAAAGGAGGGAAAGGGAAAGAGGAGAGAAAGGGAAGGAAAGAAGAGGAAGAAGAAAAGAAAAGGGGGAAGAAGGAGATCGGGGGCCGAAAGGGCCTTGCCTCCCAGGCTGGTGACCCCCCCCCCCAATCAAAAAAATAAGAGAGAAGGAAGGAAAGGGGAAGAAAATTGAAAAGAGGAGATACTGGCGTACTGATAGAGGGGGGGGGGGGGGGGCTTGGGAGAAATCAAATTCAAACGTGGTTTATTTCTAATTCCTTAACGGTGGATTACAAATAATGCTGAAATGACATAATTTCCGAAATTTTTCCTCACTTTTTAGTAAATTATACGTTTGTATGTGTTTGTTGGAAAATGACAATTTCCTAAATTTACAGCCAGGCAAAAAATATGATTCTTGAGATTCCTACATATCAAGGCCCGAGGTACGGCGGGGATCGAGATCCTCGAGCCCCCCCCCCCCCAACTTAAAAAAAAAAAGTATATTAAAGAGAAATAAAATAGAATGAGAGCAAGAAAGTAAGAATAGTTAACTGCCAGTGTTAACAAAATAATTAGGCATCAAAATATGCTCATCTGACCGTGATTAAATGCCTAAAACCCCTAAGCTTCCGGGGGCTCTGCCCCCTGGATTCCATCTAGGGCCCTACGGCGGGCCCTTAGATGATCATCTGACGGTAATTTAATGCCTAAAACCCCTGATTTTTGGGGGCTTCGCCCCCCAAATCGGAAGAGGACGTAGGAAGAAAAAGGAGCAGACAAAGAACATCTTTGAAATTCAGACAAGGATTAAGAGTATAGAGAACGGTACAACGCATCGTTTTCTTTCTCTAATAATTTAATGAAACATCAAAGCTTCGCGCAGGAGGGGAGGGGGGGGGGGAACTGAATTCAGACGAGGATAAAGGGTCGAGAACAGTACAACGAAACGTCTTCTTTATCTAATAATTTAATGAATCGTAAAAACTTCCGCGCTTCGCGCGGGAGGGGGGGAACCTGAATTCAGACGAGGATTAGGAGTCGAGAACTCTACAACGAATCGTCTTCTTTCTCTGATAATTTAATAAATGGTAAAATTTTCCGCGCTTCGCGCGGGAGGGGAACAAATAAATTCAGACGATAATTGTTTTCGAGAACGGTACAACGAATTGTCTTCTTTCTCTAATAATTTAATGAAACGTCAAAGCTTGGGAGGGGGAAATCGCCCCTCCCTGCACCGACCCCCACCCCCCGCATTACGTCACTGTTGGTCACTATTACGTACCAATATTTGGCTCGCATAATTTCAAATTTGGGCCTCCCCCCCTAAGAAATCCTGGATCCGCGCCTGCATCGAAGTTACCCGTATTATTACTCAGTTAGTAACCCAGCAGCTGGTCCTCAAGATTTGTACACGTGATATATAATTTATACGTAGATTATTACCAGTGGCGTAGCTACGGGGGGGGGGGGGGGAGGGGAGACGTGCCCCCAATCGAATGGCAGAACAAAAAAGAAGAGAAAAAAGAAGAAAAAAGGGATGAGAACGAGGGGAGAGATGAAGGAAAAGGAAAAAACGTGAGATAATAGATTATAAGAAGAAATTGCTAGAAAAAGCTCTTCAAGGATAATACTATAAAGTGAATCAGTAACGTGGGAGCAAAATGATTACTCTTAAGTGTAATTAGTTGTACGAGGTGTTTTAAATGATTAACGATATGGGCTTTGGGGTGAGCCGATCTGAATCCTTAATGTAGTGTACAGCAGAGAAGAATAAGAAATAGAGATAAGAGTAATTATAAGAAATATATGGGATAAAAGACAGAGAGAGTATATATGTGTCCAGGGGCGGCGATTTCTTTTCATGACCGGGGGGGGGGGGGTGACGAAATGCGAGGGACTGGGGAGCGGTGGCATATATTGAACAAAAACATTGGGGGGGGGGGGGAGAAAAAAAATCCGCATCCCCACTCTAACATTGTACATGCAGGCCTCATTTTTCATAGAGGCGGAGGCTAAAGTATTTTATTAGGTAGAGCAAAGCGAGCATAGCAAGTGGAGCGTAAATTGGCGTGTGGTGCAGGGGCGTAGGCCCATGAAGCTCAGGGGTTTTGGGCATTTAATAACGGTCAGATGAGCATCCAGGGGCGCGTCTTAGAGCCCCTGGTGGGGTCCAAGGGGCAGACCTTCCGGAAGCTCAGGGTTTTTCGCATTCAATCACGGTCAGATGAGCAAACAGGGGCCAGCCAGAGGGGTAGAGGTTACGGAAGTGACTATCCCCTCACAGGTTTTTGAGGTTTTGTTGTATTAACAAATTACATACTTTAATTAGCAAAAGAATAGTATAAAAACAAGCAATATACCTTTTTCACACTTCACTTTTCTAGAATATTTACTGTACACTTCGAAGGATATTATGCGGGGGAGCGTAGCCCCGGAGCGAGAAGATTTTTGCATTTTTATTTGTCTAAACGCTGCCCTCTAGGGCCCTCCAGAGCCTAAAAGTTTGTTGCAGTCTTTAGTCAGTATTTGCTAAACACTTTTTTCTCACTTTTTCAATTTTTCAGGGGGGGGGACGATCCCCCCTAAAAAAATTGAGGGGGGGGGGGACGTGTCCCCCCCCCCCGTCCCCCCGGGATCGCCGCCCCTGTATGTGTTTATTCACTTTAAAATACAAAATATCTCCTCTAAAGAGACGGCAAGGGACATTATCCCCTTCGAGCCTGGTCAATCTGTCCCTCAAATTTTGACCATCTAGTACATCGTTTTTCAACCGGGATAGTGCCGCAACAGAATTTTCGTTATATTAAATATATATTTTGGAATATCTTCAACTTCATTTAATCCCCCCCCCCCCCCCTAGGATCCGCCACTAATGCATTATGCACTTAATCTCTAAATAGGATTATGAATGAGTAAAGAGAATGCGGAGTATGGGTCCAACTATTGAAGGGGCACCAGTAACTATGATGGCCGGGGCGAGGCGATACAGATGAAAATACCATCGTTTAAGACGAGTTGTTGGAGGGGCCCTATATATACAGTGCGAGTCAAAAAAAGTTTACGTCTAGAAAATTGCTAATTATTTTAAGAATCATTTCTTGCAAACAATGCCTCCTGGTCATCCAAGCGTGAACAAATACCACACAAAAATGATACAAATCAATTGGGATAAAACACTCTTTCATAAGATGTATAACGATTTACTGTTCATAGTTCAGTTTACTGTTCAGTGGGGGTAGGGGGAGGAGGGCAGATGCCATTCAAACTTTTTCTGGCACTTTCTTTCCCCCATCTATTTTTTCGTTACTTTATCTCCGGCCTTTTTTTTTCAATCCTCAATTTCTTTCCCATTTTGCCCTCCCCATCTCATTTTCTCTCCTACTCACATCTGCTTTACTCTTATTTTTGTCTTCCTCCTCTCTCTCTCTCTGCCCCTTCCATCTCCTTCTGCCCCCCCCCCTCTCTCTCTCTCTCTCTCTCTCTCTCTCAGTCTTTCTGTCTGTCTCTCTTACATTCGTCCCCTTCTTTCAGTCACTCTCAGTATGATTATAACCACAATGTTAAATTTATCTCACACACAAATTCTAATGTCCTCGGGAAGCAGCCAATGTGATCGCTATTCCCCGGTCTATTAACAGCATTCAACAGTCTCCAACACATGACAAAAACAAAGAAGTTATACCTGGGCGTTCAAGATATGTAGAAATATTTTGTTTGTATTCACATCACCTTTGATTCACAAGTTATTCACATGTACAATACTTCATTTCATCATCCATCGATGTAACAAAAAACACAACCGAGTTATTCGTATATGATATTTACACCCTTTCAATGTGATATACAAAAATAAATCAAAGCTGCAAGATGATATCAATCAATATAAAATGCACATTGAGGTACCTGGATTTCAATTTAGATAATCCTGATTATTCATACAAAAAACTGCATGGATCGAATTGAAATTGAAGCAATTCGTTCATTCTAAAACTACACTTCTGCACGTCACCGAAAGCCAATACCTATACTCTGAAACTGAATTGTTTTCAATTAATTTTCCTCAAGCTGGAACGGATACTGAATTTAAAATACATGATAGCTAAAAATGTATACCGTATATCTTTGCAAATTAAAACATAAACATGAAATACAAACTTATCTTTCCTAAATTTCATTCAAGGACAATGCAGGGACATAACAAGTAATACATGAACATGTACACTCTTAAAACTGAAATGTTAAATCACCATTTAAAAGGGCCGAGGAGTGACAACTCTTTCAAAATGGTAGATTAACACTTTGAACATGCTGGATCCAACACTATAAAGGTTGGATCCAGCATGTTCAAAGTGTTAATCTACCATTTTGAAAGAGTTGTCACTCCTCGGCCCTTTTAAATGGTGATTTAACATTTCAGTTTTAAGAGTGTATATCTATACACACTATTCCATAAATCATGAATACATATATAATCCCACTATTTGGCATGAGATTACACAAGTTTTATCTCCTCCCAAGGTGCATACTAGTTTCATCACAATTCACAATATTATAATGTCTATTTGGAGCCATAAGGGCCTTAATTCTGTGTCAAAGTATATGAGCAAAAGTGATTGGGGCTCCAACCAGATTGCACAATTGGTATATGCACTGATTGAATGTTTCTTTATTATTTTGTTTCCCTTTCCCCAAATATTCTGCCATGTGATGATGCACATAAGCAGATAATAGAGGCATGTGACCTTTTCAGGGTCACATGAATAACAACAAGAGGCTCCATATTAACTCCGGGTTGGAGCTTCCCGGAGTTAGCTCCATATGGGATCTACAATGAAGAGAGCAGAAGTATTAAATGAGTCTATTTGAGTGCCATCATATGTTTTTTTTAAACATGGTATTAGGTATCATGCACTGGTATACATGAATAAGGATATAATGATGTTCAAACACTATCTCTTCAACATACCCCCTTATGAGCAAATCTTTATTTTAAATACAGTTCACAAATGCAATGAAATCTACCATCAATGTGTAAGCCAGATATCCCCTGTGGCCACTGGAATAGTCCAACTACAAATTTTAATTTTCTATAAAATAAAAAAAAATAAAAAAATACCTTCAAATTTGATGCAAGGCATTTTCAGGCACTGAAAAGGAGCATTTGGTACAATGTTCTTATACTTAGGCAAGGACCATGGGGCTATTTACAATAGCACCAATAACGTTATTCCCCTTAATAGCAAAATTCTGACCAGGAAATTCAAATTGTCAATGTTTGCCTTGAAAATTGAGGCAAGAAAATTATTTGATTCATAAATTCAAAACAAAAGTACATCAGGGACCGCAACTTCATGTACCGGTATATATATATATTTAGCATTAAAAAAGGATTTTGTGGAAGAGATTTACTTTGTCATAACTTTTAATGTCCCCGTTAAAACCTGTATAGTATACACTTGAATGGGATTTAACAAGTTTGAACAAATATCCAGTATTATATTCTCTCAGTAACCGGAAGTTAGGGTAGTTTGATTAACATTGGAAGCATCTTATAATAAAAACTATCAGGTTAATGACAATTTCTCCATGCAAGGGCAGCGATCCGACAGCTCATCCGTTCTTTATTTCATGATTAAAAGTTACGGTTGCAACTGTTCTTTTAAAAATTGAAATTTAAGATGAAAAATATGGCAAGGAAATTAAAGTTAAGATTTTGGCTAGTTTATGAAAATCACTACTGAACAATGGTCGTCAGAGCAGGCATACAATTCTAAGGGCCACACAATTTAATGAAAAGAGGCTGATTTCACAATTTTTCTGAACTACACTCTAAAACACCCCTCAATCAAATATAAGTTTGTTTCTTCTTTTCTTGTTTCATATAAAAAGTACTACTGAATATTTGTGCATCCAAGAGTGTACATACAAATATAATCAACATTATATGACACTGAGCTCAATATGTAAATTTGTCAATAAGGCAATACTCAAACATGATATCGACAGATGAATACTACATACCAACACAGACTTGTTATACATGTGAACGCAACTGAAATACAAGGAGTACTGTGAAATGCGCACACATATTTGATCTTTTTTTCTTCATTTTTAAAAGTGTTTTCAAGTTCCATACATGTCCCATACAGCACGCAATTGTGATCAACACACAATTCATTGAATGGAATTAAAAAAACTTAAAGAAATTGATAATCAACTAAATAATCCATGGAAGTCCATTAATTAATCTCAATTACAGTATCAAGTGGACATTTACTTTGAATTAAAATAACTATCAACCAACTTGCAAGTGGTATTAAGATTCTGCATGATTCAAGGCAATAGCAAGATCTATGATAGGACACTTTGAGACATTGAAATGGACCTATAGCTA
Organism: Strongylocentrotus droebachiensis; assembly: GCA_035222895.1. Lineage (NCBI taxonomy): Eukaryota > Metazoa > Echinodermata > Echinoidea > Camarodonta > Strongylocentrotidae > Strongylocentrotus > Strongylocentrotus droebachiensis. The sequence goes on from JAVYIG010005044.1 coordinate 44,342, forward strand.
GCATGCCCATAAATTGGAGTTAACCCCAACATTTGACATTGGGTATTCTTCAATATTGCAATTATTCCCTCACATTGACCTACAGGACTCCACACTGAAATATTAAGAGGGAAATAAACCACAAGATTTCTGTCAAAATGTTCTGTTGCAAAGAATTATTTGAACTTGGGGCAGCTATTTTCTTGATAATCTGACATAATGAGGTAGAGTCACAACAGGGTTCACAAATTCATTCAAATCATGCTACTTTCACGAGGGCCTATAGCAAGGACCGATTGCATCCCCCTGCTTTAAGATAATGAACTTCAATAGTAATAATGCAGATTGCATTCATTAGGTTTGCAATCCCTACAAAATAGATTTCTATTTTGAAAAAATCTGAATATTTTTAAAGATACAACTCTTTGATTTCAGAATACATGTTTTCATCTGTTTCATTTGTTTGTTGTATTCTTTTTCATCACATATGGGAATTTGTGTTATCAATAAATGTGTTTTGATTTGTTTAAATTAAAATAAAAAATGTTCCATAAGATTCATGTGCAAACTCCACGTTATATGTCACATTACCACAAGGTAGTGCTAGCAGGCGACACTTTTCCTACAAAAGTCTGGATATATTCATTGCCCTAGCTCTTGTAAATTTTCTTGCAAAACCATGTAACCCAACAAGTGGGAACAAATATACACCTTTGAATAAAAGTGAATATATATTTTGGGGTTTACGGACCGGTTACATATCACTAATAGCAAAATGGTCAGGATCAAATTGGCTCACGTAGAAAATGTATTTTATCTGAGAAAAATGCTCATTAGCAGTGAGCAATGCTGATATAAACCATTTCTATGAAGAACAATTCTATCATTATAGAAATCGGTTCCTTCATGTGATCAACCGTTTACACAAATGTACTCTGATATCTCCAGATCAGAGGCATTGCGTAAAACATATTGTTGGTCTATCTCTACAGTACAGCTGGTAATCAAGGAATACCTCTATAATTGTTCTGACTTTAATACGTAGCATCGTCAGGATAGATATGGGTAGCCTATCATGCCATCTGCAGCCCTTCAATTGAAACAATAACAGGCGTCAAGTGATACCCCTTGGGCAACACGTGATACCCCTTGGGCAACACGTGAAACCCCTTGGGCAACACGTGATACCCCTTGGGCAACACGTGATACCCCTTGGGCAACACGTGAAACCCCTTGAGCTGCAGCCCAGGCAGGATATGATCCTTCTTTAATACACAAGGTTCAAACCCTATACATTCACTTAGCTGATAACCATATGCCACTTGTGTGCTTGTGTACTATAAAAAAAGGATAGAACTTACTGGTATTCATATATGATTACTCCTCAATTTGATATTTTCCTTGTTATACTGTCTTTCATGGGGGTCACTATCTTGATTCAAATAGTGAAGTCAGACACTCAAGAGTTTCCCATTGACCTCTGGAGTCGGGGTGTTTATTGATTTGCCAATCATTGTACAACCAAAGCCTTTGATGAAAAAAGCTGACCATTTGGTTACTTTGACCACCAGTGATTACTCTTGATGCAGACAGCACTTAAGGACTTCCTTTCTACTGGTACCCATTCAACACCTGGATGAAGAGTTGCAAATAGATCAATTTCTTACCAAAGGACATTGGTGCTGCAGAGGGATTCGAACTGCGAACAATGTGATTCACATTTTAATGCATATATATATATATATATATATATATATATATACCAACACCCACATTATGTATTGATTATTCAGGGCTTTACATCTATCAAACCCCTAATCATCTTTGCACAGAAACTAAGCTTGATAGCTTGATTGCAAAGAATAATTTGCCAATGGAGTATGCTATGCAGACCGATTCCTGATTCTGATACAACATTCACACACAAACATTTTGATAGTACTTCTTATGAGAAACAAAAATTGCAGAATGATGATATTCAGACATATTATGCTCCAATTATGCTCCGATCCTGAACACAAAAGATGGAAAACAGATGTTCTATCAAGGTTTCAATATTTTTTTTTACAGATGACATGTTCTATCAAGTATTTGGAATGCTTTCCCATTTACAGAAAAAGAAAAGAAAGTGCATTAGCACAACAGATCGTGCAGTACACTTACATATTTTCATTTACATAAAAAATACTCTGTTGGGTTAAGTAACATGATACATGTATACTTTCATTAATACAAATCTGTTGTTATTTGTTACGATATAAATTTGTAAACTATTATTTGTACCGCATACTAAGCAGTGAATTGCTTTATGTGAAAGATGTTATAACATCAAGATAAGTTTGTACCTCACATCTCCCATTTTCTTTTCACTGTTTTACAAATAGCTTCTATACACTCCAAAATAATACACTCAAATGAAAGTAGAAGTAGTGCATAAATATTCACTACTGCCAATCTCTGCCTTTAGCTACATACAATCTAATGCCCAGAAAGTATAAATGCCTGATAATGAAATAGAAATATAAAAAAACATGAAGCATAATGCAAGCTCTGCGAACATTGCAAACATTTATCGTTGTCAATATAGGAATGCATTAAGAAGGAATTTGCCAGGGAAAGACAAAAGTAATACATGTATGTGGAATTTGATAATGGTGTATATGAATATATGAATATATATCTATATATAATTAAATGTGAAGCATATGAGAGAGAAAAAAAGAAATGGCAGAGTTCATTTATCATAATCGAAGCAATCACAGTGAACAAAGAGATTTTAAAAGGGTACCTGCTACATAGTTGATTTTTGTCAAGGTTAATATCCAAAGTTACCACTATTATAATAAATTTACATGAATACATGTATTTCAGAAGATTTTCATTGAAGCTGTTTATCTTTACAACGTTTATCAACAATTCGCTAATCTCATGGACTGCAATGAATAAAAGAATGTGATATCGAAATACATTTCCACTGTTCTGATGGCCAATTTGTAACAATTTCACTAAAGAAAGTACTTTCTTATACATTTGACTGGCTTACATGATAAGGAAACAAATCATATTCCCTTTATGAGAAGCTCATGGCGTTGCATTCTAGCTGATATATCCCGCCCAATATGTTTGACAACTGCCCTGTACTTGGAATGTAACAGGCAATGGTCAATTATATGCCTGCAGTTATAGGATTAATCTTGGGATGCGATTATAATGCAATATGAATACAATATCTAGTCAAACTTCCATCAATGACCGTGAAAGGAAACAGCTAGGTGTGTTTACGAGAAAACAATCTACCATGAACAAAATATAATGTACACTTAAATGTGATCAGGAATCATTCTGTAATCCATTTACAACATCTTGAACATTTATCATACAATGTAGAAATAGGCTTACCTTTTTGTAAGTTCATTCTACAGCATTTTTGTAGTTAAACACTGATCAATGCATGAAACACAAATACATTTCTAGAACGCTTTGTTCTATTAATATTCAATACATATACCCTTCACCGGCAAAACACACCCATAACACACTGCTACATGACACTCTGTTGCATTTCATTTCAAAAGTTGACATAAATCATTTTATAACATTTCAATAATCAATAATATAACTTCCATAAAAACATATGACTGGCACAGAAGTGAAAGAAGTACATGAAAAGAATTAAAATTGAGAATTAGATTAGACCGAGGAAACCCCCGTCACTGGCTAATAAAATGTTAATATGGACGGTGACTCAATTTACTAAGAATTGCACTTAGTTACATGTATATTTTTAAACCTCTAAACTACGATCATAATAAACATTCCTCTAATACAGTTGTACCAGAATAAATGGACATATTTTAACACTGTTTCTCAACTACCGGTGATATATATCTAGAGCTACACATTTGAGTTACTTGTAGCTTAATGCACTTCAACTTTCTATGTCCTATTTTGTTAATTTTCACATCATTTTGATAATTTTCTCTCCAAGTAGTCCTTCAAGCATATAATATGTAATTTGGACATCATTGAAACAATAAGAACTTGTCATTTTCAAAACCTGATTTGTTTTTTTCTTTTGCTGTGAAAAGTGAGGTTTTGTTTCATACTCAGAGATTGAATAAAGGCACCAATAGAGTGTGTTTGAGTTGACTTTCTCTGAGATGTATCCAGCGAATTGACTTCTAAACATCCACAACAACAAAAGCACTCTCATCAATGATTCGGAGTTACCACATGAACAAATCAATGTGGTAACCCCCTCTTTCCACTTTGAATACCTGTATAGCAAATTCTACCATAATGAGGTATAAGACGCTGAGGAAACTCACTACTGTATGTATATCAAATCTTCCTTAAAGTGTACCAATCACCTGAAACATAATCGTGTGTAGCTCGAAGGTATCAAACCAACCTCAAAAATTATATCTAGCATTCTATAGGTTAATGATTAGAGAGTACAAAGAAAATAAAGAAAATAAAGGATAACACACAACACCAAAGGTCCGACTTGGTATGTTATGATTACCCCCACCAATGAAAGTTTCCTATATCCTGCTCATTCTTAGTGTACATGACTACATGACTATCATTCTTATATCTTTGATAATCTACATCAAAATGATAGATTTCTACTATCAGATTAGATATGTTTTGAAAGAAAAGAGAAAAAAACATTGAAGTATAATATGACAAAGTTTGTTAGAATGAAGCAAGAAAAAATACATACTTTGTGAATCCCTGTAAGACTACCATGAAATAAAGATGTAATATACGATTTAATATATAGGATTGACATACAATAGATACCTAAAACTATCATTGACAGGGTTATGTTTCGAGGCATTAACCAGTTGACTAACAAATTCTCTCATTCCCAAAGACTGCATACAGGGAACACTCAGTTCCGGTAGGTAATGCGTTAAAGGCACTGTTCCTCGGTAGGATGCATTCCAAACTCTAGTCAAGTGATATTTTTCCTGCTAAAAGACCAAATATTTCTAGAAAACACCTGTGGTATCATACATTTTAACTTACCGTAATATAAACTACTGAATACCTTCATTCCCTTAGGATTAACACTGAAGCAACTGCTTCCTGTATGCTATAGGTTTAATAAAAAGAAACAAATTGTCATTATTGTGCAGATTCAGAACTTGGTGAAAAAAACCAAGAAGTATATCCATACTCTTTCAAGTTTACTTTTGAGAATACATGAGATGTTACATGATTGTTGTTCGTATATAGAGATCGATGATTGGCTTCAACAACAGTTTTGAATACTAGTTCATAATTTGTACACCCGTTATAAAGACTTTCAGTAGGAACTACACATGCACCTCTTGTTTGAATAATATGTATTCATCAGAATCGGCATTACCGGTACTTTTTAATTTTTACTCTCTCTATATTAATTTTATGTATGTTATTCTGATGAATTTTTGTGTCTTCCTAGTATTCCACATAATATTGATGTACAATATTTTATCACGACATACCAACTCTGGTCTCTGATCCAGGTGGGGTCAATCCCCCGCAAAGGGTGACGCATATGACTGTTACCACAAATGCAAATAACCCCCTATTGCGGTCAATTTCAAGGACGTTTGAGATATTTAACCCCCTTTTTTACGTCAAAACAAGGACAAAATCGTACTTTGGAATACCCCTATTTATAAGATTGTAAGGATACTTTCGCTAATTTACCCCTATTTTACCATATTTCAAGGCCGACTCGGCTCCAAGAATTTTTCTTCCCGGTTTTCTCTTTTCCCTTTTCCTGACGCCTATTTATCAATTTTGAGAACACCTATGCATCCCTTTTTTCTATATTTCGAGGAATATTTTGTCCGCGGACATTGCTTGAAATTGACCCCTTTTTCCTTGATTTTGGTAACGGTCATGCGGTCCCTAAGTCACATTGAGTGACCCCACCGGGGCTCTGATAAGAAGCAGTGTAACACTTACTGTTCACTTCACATAGAATGATATTAAAAACACCATGGTAAAGTTACTTTGACCTGAAATGGGTTTAAAAAATCATCTACAGGAATGATAAAGAGTATGACATCAGGGCTCCCACATTTGTGCCTCAACATCTGCTCGAGGCCTTATATCATCAAAGATATATAGCTACAGCTGGGTTTCTTGATAGGTTGTGGTTTGGTTTTGGTAAGCCTTTGGTCCACGGTTGAAGTTAGGAATTTGGTTACTGTAGGATACTAACCGCAGTGCAATTGGCCCCCTAGTATGTGTCGTAGAACCACGATATCTGATGAAAACAGGGGTGGTTGTGACAAGGTTCTCTCATATGAGCCATGAGACTGTAAACAATTAAGCTGGAAAAAGGCAGAACTATCCTGAGAGTGACTTCATCGTCCTGCTCTTGGAATGTGAAACATACTAGCCAAGGTTAATGTAAGACATTGAATTATCTCAGGAGGATTGCACAGAATTAGAGAAGATAATTAATTAGAAGGTGATAATGCTTATGAATACACTGCCTAATTGAGCTATCGAGTGAATTTAATCGAGTTGAATAGAGATGCCGCTTTGAACAATAAGCATAGTACATGATGCATTTTAATATTGATTTAAAACATTTATGGACAATTTTAGCATGATAAGATGACTCATGCTAATGAGCTCTCCTGCGCACCAGACATATAGGACGCTGGTTGGCTATTTAAGCCAGAGTCTAGAACCTCTAAGGAATATTCATCAGGTTTTGCTGGAACATGAACAACACAGGCATCCATGTGTGGCGCTTCCATTGGCATGGGTTGGACATGCCCGGAAGCATCAAGGCTTGCAAGATGGCCAGTCATTGGAACACTTTCCCCTCGACTTGACAAGGGGGATATTGGAAGGCTGCTCAAGCCAGAATCTAGATCATTTAAAGAGTAGTCATCAGGTTTTGATGGGACAGCTACCGGTCTATAATCCGGCTGGGCTAGGGTAAATCCAGAATCATCGCCGCTGTGACGATGAACATCCACCTGGTGCGTTCCGCTGTTGCTACTGCTTTCATCATCACTATCACTGTAAGAATTGGAGAAGAATCCTGAAACACTCGCCATTTCCTTTTGCGCACCCTCTGTGATTGGTTGGAATGCAACACTATTCTCCGAACCTTCCTGTGAGTTCAGTTCATAGTGTCCACTGACAGATCCCTCCGGGGTAGGTGTGCGGTCACTGTCCGTTGATACTTGACTAAACTGCCGCAGGGTTGCTAGTGTAGGAGCGGCTATGACATGTTTTGACTTCATCACCCTGATGGCTCGTAACAGAGTCTGACCTTCTTCGACTCTTTCATACTCCTTCACCTGTGGCATCCTGCGACTTGACGTTGGAGTGTTCTGCTCGATACCGTTCAAGCGAAAGCAAAGTGTCTCCACATCTGCCATTAAATTATAGCAAGGCATACCTCTAAAGAGCTCTATGTCATCCACCATCCTCTTACTGAAATAATCACTGAAGTATGCTACTGCAAACTTTTGTAGCGTTCCTAGTTTGCGCCTCTCTGTACTGGTGATGTGTTTCATCTGTATGAACAGATCGCCAAATTCTGATTCTACTGGTATCCCCCTGTCTGGATTTAGATTACCTTCTCTCTCTCGCACCCACCGATCCAACATGCCCAGCGAGCAGATGAAAAGCACCTTGAAGGCTTGTCTGTTTTCGTTGCACAGCCACGTTTCGAGGGTCAACTTGTGGATGTCGTTCGTATGCTGGGATGGAATAATGGGGAGTAAACCCGCATATTCCTTGAGGAACACTGCAAACTTGTAGATGACATCGCGATGTTCTTCCGTCTCTTCGGTGGATATGATGAGAATCCTCTTCTCGGGTTCATTGTTGGGTTCGTTGTTGGCCTCATTGTTGGCTTCATTGTTGGGTTCGATGGTGTAATCTATAGCCCCGCCCCCATGCACCGGCCTGTTTAGGATACTTGGGATTGGTTCGTAGACCCTCCGAACGTCTGAGGGCTCTGTAAGACAGGATGAAACACAAGTTTAATCATTATTGGATCTGACCATGAACAGTCTTTATACAAGCTTACCATGTTGGTGATGAACATAGGATGTTTTCAAGTGAGGCACAGAGAACATGGGACACATGTAAATGAATGACATCAAATACACAACAATTCCAGCAGATCCAAAGCACACATTGACCTTGGGAGAGGTTTCAGATCAGTAATAGCTTAATTACAAAATTGTTTTGGAAGAATTTGTCCTTTATCGTCTTTTACAGAATTCAGATTCTTCTTGACTACCATTAGCAGTTAATTCCAGCTGAGCTAGTTCTCAAGCTGATTCATGATTTGTGCTCTTCAAAAACACTTTAAGGTCCATACATTTAGAAATTTGATTTCTATGATCATAATGAATGCAATTTTACAAATAATATGCTTCAATTCTAATAAGAAACCTCGATGGAGAGCCTGATTTGTGCATGCTACGAGAAATGACAATTTTAAAGACATGTACCATACTGAAATTATTAACAATTGATATGTAGAAATGCAGTTAAAAGGAAATAAGGAACACATAAATACATCTTGAAATGACAATCATGTTTAAGATTCTCTACCTAAGCAATGATCATCCACAAAAGCATGACAATCTTTTAGATAATTATAACAAAAATGAACTCCTGACTTTTATGATTTTCTTTCATTCAAGCCACCACATCAGTTGTCTCTTTAGGACTGAATTTACAACATTGTACAAGTTTGTAAATATCAAATGTACAACAAATGGCAAATGATTTGTTTTGTCACTTGTAATCATGCAACAAAAAAACCAATCATAGAAAAGCACACAAATGATCATCATACTTCTTTTTGTGTGTGTGTGGAGAAGATATGCGATGGATATGGGTATCTTAGATCTACATATAACTTTGCATACTGTAAATATTTGCGTAGTTAGATGAAGTTCTGCCATATATCATTTTAAATATATTTATTCTATGCTAAGAGGTACTAATGAATGTGAGAGATCTTCAACTATATATGATTATTACTCGTATCAGACATCTGAGCAGTGGTTTTACAAAATCATATTACACTTGTTTGTAATCCTAAAAGTAAACATGAGACCATATTACCCTTTCATGAAAAAGCCTATGGACTTTACGTGTTAAAAAAGCAGGATGAAAAATCTCATATTCACCGCGCCGTATTTTGTCATTTTCATTGCGCATCTATTATGCGTACGAGAACCTGCACACTTTGCGCGCACTCTATTGTGACGTATTAATCACACCACAGGCACACACTGTTTGCAGTGTATCGAAAGTTGTGAAGCACTAGATGCACAGTGCTAGCTGGTTTGACAAAGTTTTTTCAGTTCTTTGAGATTGTCATGTATGGTATGTATTTGCTCTAGATGTCTGATTTGGATAATAATAACAATATTGACTGGCAAACTTTCGGGAGATACCACATACATTGCCCTCACAAGACCAATATTGCCTTCGTCTTTGACTCGGAGGAAATATGAATCTAGTTTGGGAAATATTATGTGGTATCTCCCTCAAGGCCAGTCCATATTATATAAATAGGCAACGGCAATAAAATGATACAGCAATATATTAGGATAAAATACTCTCTCATTATATGGGTTGAAAGAATTAATAAACTACATCATCAGATACATTTTAGAAATTAATTTCTTTCTAGTTTTCTCTTCAACTATTTTGCTTGGCTCCTCGAGTGGTTATATACAGGAGAAAATAGTGTTGTTAAACAGATGCATTGAGAAATATACTGCTAAAATGAATGAGTGAAAGAGACTATAATTATAATAGATTGAGATTTAGACTACACTATAAAAAGTTCTAAATGCATTTATCAGATCCTAAATGAGGTGCTCTGTTTAGCATACTATTTGCCAAGTGCCAAGAACACTAACTGTTCGTAAAGTGCTATTTGTTTAAATAATGTCCTACTAGCAATCAGCAGTTTGGTGAAGGTTACAGGCCATACGATATTGTCAGAAATCTTAAAGGCATCGTTTAACAATGTTGAATATCTGTGATATGGTTTAATATTGAAGTCCTAAAAAATTGTGCTTCAAAATGATCAAGAAGTGCCCCCAAAAAGTTAAAATCTTTGAGTGATAGGTTTTACTATACTCGTTTTTCCCAATAGACTGTAGTGTTATGAAAACCGTTTGGCAAACGGTTTTCAAAATGTGTAATTCCAATCATAAATATCTTGATAATCAGACAGGCGATTGGCTTGTAAAAGTCATGGGGTTCCTGACTGACCCAAAGGTTTATAATTATCATTGCAGCATGAGCTAAATCCAGGATTTTGTTTCAGATTCTGAGACAAAGTTACCGGATCCCTTTACAGGGAATTGGCAACATTGTTCAGATGAGAGAAAATGGTGCTACTGTGGTGACTTCATTGCTAGATGTACAATTAAAGATAATCTGAAAGTTTGAGTGAAAACAGACCATTATTAATGATAAAAAATAGTGATACCTTCAGAGAAAACCGTAAATAATCTGTTAGAGGGTAAGTACAGTAGAAGGAACATAATAAGTAACATTTCATTCAAAAATTACACATTTTTTTCATCAACCTTCAACAATGTTATACTGGTTCACTTTAAAGGTGAACTCCAATGCTGGCAAAAGTTTTAAAAAAGATTTGTGCATTTCCTCATTTCTAAGGAGGAAAAGCAAGGGGGGGTAGCCCCCTTTACTTTGTTCATTAAATAATGCAGGGCATATAAGAGTTAGGTTATACAATTTATACAATTCATAAAATATATCAAATTTTCTCATACTCTATAATTTTGCATCACAAAGAGAATCCCGTTATATCACTCAAATACAAGGTTCTACTGATTTGTCTTATAGAGGGTAAGGATCCACGGGGGGGAAGGTCGGGGTCCTGCAATTAAAACAAGGTGGATGAGGGCAGTAGATATTTTCAAGAAAAAAAAGAGGGGAAAGCTCATTTCTCCAAATCACACACCAGTCCTTGCACGGTTCTAACTATACATGTTTCAGAGGATTAAGGATATCCCAGCTGGCAACCAGCCCTGATTTTGAAGGCCCATGAAACTAGGAGAGTCAGCTTGTTTAAAGCCGACAACTTATTTGGGAGGTTCATAGGAAAAATATAATCTGTATACCACATCTTTAGACCTTTCAGGAGTTTACAAAAAAACACTTTTGTTTTAATGAAAACACAAGAAACCTTTAATAGTCTCTAGAGCCTTTAATGGTGTGGGGAGGGGGGGGGGGGGGTTGAATTTCACATTCAGCTCTCAAATTATCTATTAACAATAAATCTATTTGATCTGAAAAGCAAGAATCAGAAGTACTTCAGAGCAAAACAAACATCTTTCCAAGATCATGTCATTTGTTTTACCTCTATTATATTTTTTTCCTTCAAAGGGTGCAATCCCTTTTACTATTCTCTTTGTGTTAGCAATTTGCTTTCTTCTTCTATCATTGGGTTTTCTTCCCCCCTTCTTCATTATATAATTATACACAATAATGACTCTACACATGATACTGCTGTACTTTTTCAATGCATTTGCTTTTCTTTGCTTGTTTTCCCTTCACTTTTCCACCACCATTTTGCAGCAAATTTATATTTTGGGAATTTTGGCAAATATTCTTGAAATCATTATTTGCATAACATTGTACATTTGGCATATATGCTTATGATAGTTGGCCTCTGCATTTATCTTGATTTTTTTACTTACCTCCATACTTTCAAGTTTTCAATTATGTATATATATGCATTTTTTTTTGGTGTATTTAAGTTGTCGCTCTTTACGTAAATCACTTATATTATATACTTTTATTGTTATTTGAATGTTTAATATTAATGCAGAAACATCTGTTTTAATATATATATATATATATATATATATATATGTATCCCATTGACAAAGGGTGTGGAATATGGATAGGGCTGGACCCATCAACTTTCAAATTTCGTTGGAACTTTACGTGAGAGTGATATTGGTGTTGGCAATGGTTTGGAGGGGGGGGGGGGGGGGGGCTGTTGAACACTTTTTAGGTGGGCACCTGCCCAGGGTCAGAAGGGTGTTAATTCTGTGTTGACTAAATGAGAGCTATTACCCTTCTGGCTCTAAACAGATAACAACACTTTCAATAATCCCTTTTTCATCAAGTACTGGAAGCGTCAGTATGGTATGACAACAAATCCAAAACACAAAACAGACTTTGAAACATTTGCAAACATCACAAACATATCAACTGTATGTCTGCTATAAATCATAAGATGTTTGTGCATTGAAAAAAAAATGGTTGTAATTGGAGGAAAAGCTTTTAAACAAATGTGCAATTATACTGAATTACTATAGAAAGATAGAAAGAGCTATCTAAATGCAGCTAAATGTAAGCAAACTATTAACTGTGAAATGAATACTTGAAGATATCTACAAATGTATATGGAATATCATTATGAAATGAAATATGTATTTGAGGGTATGAAGAGAAAGAGAGCAATGATGTGTTAGATTCTATGCACGTAAAATACAATGAAGTGATATTCACTATGAGTCACCCTTACAACATACTTTACACATATCATAGCTTTATTATTTTTTATAATATATATTTGTTTAAAAAAAGAAAAATTTGAAATAAATTATTGCATTCTAATCTAATACAATCTAACTTCACGTCCCTTATGGGCAGTTTGACCTTGCGTATCTTTGAGTCAAACTATAATGACATCATACGATTCATATTATATATTTTGTTTAAAAAAAGAATACTCCAAAAGAAATTATTGCATTCTAATCTCATGTAATCTAACTTCCACACCCCTTATGAGCAGTTTGACCTTGTGTATCTTTGAGTCAAACTATAACGACATAGTCTGCAGAGAGTCTTTACTCTATATTAAGTGTTAATAGTTCATGTCCTTCTCGTTCTTCGCACACAGTAGATACCTTTTTTAAATGTATGCATGACTTATCATACTTACCCTTTTAAATCATTACAAAAGCTCATGGTATTTAAATTATTTCTTACAATGTTCTATATGCCCCCCTCCCCCCCCCCCCCCAAAAAAAAAAGCCCTAATACATCATCTAAATAAATGATGACACTTAGCCATAATAAATAAATGAATAAATAAATAAAATGAATAAATAAACAAATAAATAGATAAAATCATGTGCATTCTGCATGTGCGTTGCCAATTTCAAGTTCCCTGAGCAGTAGTGATTGGAAGGTGCGGAAGGTGAACATTTACCATTATGCGGGTAGTTATTTGGTTCTGGAGGAGGTGTAGGTGGTGATGGGCTTATATCCTCTGCAAAAATGTGCAAACAAATCAAAAAGAAAAGATTTTCAACTGGTCTTCATTGCTGTCCTTCTTTAGTTGTGATGTCCATGCAGCAGTGCACATGCAATGTGCATAAAATCCTTTTCTGAATGTATACAATTTAAATCTTAACAACATGCTTCATAAAAAAAAAAAGCTTTCAAAAGTAGTCCTTATATAAGGTGTGGTCAAGTTTTCAATATCCAGTCTTGTGAAAGATAATCAATAGTATCCAGTACAGCATTGAAATGTTATGGCAAAAGATTTGTATATATATATAAATCTATAGTTTCACGACTTTTAAAGATAAATGTATCGTAGAATATATTAATGTTTATACTGTGCTTTAGTCATGACTTTGAGCAAAGCAAATATTAATGGCAGAAGATATATTTGTGTATACCGGTACTTAATAAAACATGAAGCTTATAAATTCTCAGAAGATTGATAAATGCAGAGTGACTTAAGATGACCACACTCAACTTCTTAATTCTTATTCACACATGACATAGTAATCTGCCTACCATATCCCCACCCCCCCCCCCCCGCAAAAAAAAACCTTTAGTCAAAATGGAATAACATATTGTATTTCCATATTCTATACAGACACGGAAAAGGACAAATTATGGCCTATGTTACCTGTGGCTACTTTTATTTTTATCCCTCCTGCCCTTCTTTTATATTTATTTTATGGTGGCAGTCTTTTGAGCCGGTTTACCAAGTCAGATGTGATAGAGACTTTAGAAATGTCCTTTAAACCCTTGCCTAAGTCCATACCTATTCTTACTCTTCCTTTCTCTAATCTATCCTTCTCTCCTAGTTCAAGGCTCTCTTTATCTCTTTTTTCCTAATTTTTTTCTCATTAAAATGTTTAGTTATACTAATTTACATATACTAATATGGGTTGAAAACATATATTTTACAGTTGTATAAATTAGAAATAGTAAAAAAAAAAAAACCTTTGTAGGGGAAATGAGAATAGCAAACTAATGTTATGTTACACTTTGGTTAATAGGTTTACTTGCTCATGATTGCAAGAAAAAGTTTGTAACAACTATCAGTTAGTCTATTCTATATTTCTCTGAACGTCTGTCCATCTAACGGCTACCGGTATCTGTCTGTCTCTATATCTTCCGTTCCCTCTCTTTCACTTCTCCCCCCCCCCTCTCCTCTGTCTCTCTCTCTCCCCCCCCCCCTCTCTCTCTCCTCCTTTCTCTCTCGCCCTCTCTCTCTCTCTCTCTCGCCCTCTCTCTCTCTCTCTCCCCCTCTCTCTCTCTCTCTCCCCCTTCTCTCTCTGGTGTCACTCATTCTTTATTCTGTCCACATCCCATTGTTCTCAAAGACCTACCACTGTACGGGTTCCGCTGGCATATCTTGTCTGGCCTGGTCTTTAGGATGAACCTGAAGCCCACTAGCAATGCTGTAACCAAAAGAAATACTGCTACAACAACTATCACCACCAGATACACTGTCCTATCCTCTGAAAAAGTAAAACATAAAAGAAAGGCCACAATTAATTTCATATAATGTATATGAACATGTACAAACATTTTATAACCGTTGACACACATTACCTCTCATAAAAAATGCTTCCTAATTGGTAATTGCTTTGTACTGGAAATAAGTCAACTCAAAACAAACATTTTTAACAAGTACAGAAAAAAGAAAAGTGTAAAATTTGTAGATTTAAAGTGTACTACATGTACATGTAGATATAAAAATAAATATTCGACATTCTTTAGGTCCAAATAATTACCACTGAGTGTATTCGTATTTCATAATATTTCTATCCATTTTAGCAAAGGAACATAAAGAGAAGGGGTCTTCATTGTACATAATTCATTTTTCATTATTTCAATATATATTTTCATTTATTCATGTCTTCATTCCTTTATTCATTTATTCATATATTCATTAATTTATTCATGTATTCATTTACTTTCACATTGCCCTTCCTCATTGAAGGAGTAGCCAGAAACACAGGAGCAGTTGTATCGAACTCCCCCTGGCATAGTGATGTAGTTGCAGTGGACATGCTCATCACACCTGCTAGCATTACACGTTCTACCATCTACCATACAGAGAAAACAAAAACAAATTCACCCTTCACAAAATATTTTTAAATTCTACTCTATTCTGGAAATAAAACATGATTACGTATTCCTAATATATATGACCCCTTAGCATGACGCTGCCGATTAGTAGCTAGAATCAATTTTCTGTTGTTGCTTCAAGTCTTTTCTGAATGCAAGCCTATCAATATTATATAACAATTGAAGCTTTAATACTCCATTCAGTAAAACCCATCTATATATTCAGTTACACAGAGCATAAAATAACTTCTACATGGAATCAGAAAAAAATGTCCTTCCCCCCTCCCCCCTCCAGAACTATAAATTCCATTTCTTGATTGTTGAGGATAAAGGATTAATGTTTAGTTCATACAGAGAGAGACATATGTTTCAGAGGGAACACTTTTTTACAAATCAACATTTAATGTCAGGAAGGAGTTTTATGATACCCCCAATCACATCGCAAACAGCAACACCAGAGGCCATAATCGATTCAGTACGCAGATCAAGTCAGTATTTTACTCAGCATTTAGCTGAGCCAAGTGATTTGTCTTACCTCGCATTCAGATTACATCTACCGGTAAGTATTTTACTTAAGCAATTGCCAACCCTAAGGCAAAATACTTACGGATAAGTATAGTGACGTCACATGATCAGTTAAAAATAATGCGCAATTAACATGTATGTTGCATTAAACGGCCGCAGATATAATTGTGCGTGGCTTATTATGACTGCAAATGAAAATTACACGAGTCAAGGCTTCCAAAATTATTGGCTTAAGTCAGCTGGGGAACTGTCCTAAACTCAGGCTAAAATACTTAGCCATAAGCATCAACTGAATACCGGAGTTGGCATAGTATTTTACTCTTAGCCGAAACCTGATAAATTACTCATATTTCTGAGTTACATGTAAGTAATGAACAAGTAATGAATTAAATACCGGCCCTGACCAACAAGAGACTATGACACAAAGTGACTAAAATGTTATGATTATCTGTCGGTTTAGAGACAGTAAGGCAGTGTGACTGTTTTTTCTTTAAATACCTGGACAGATATTTCTGACATTCGTGGAGTTGATAACTTCATTTCCACAGTTGCAGTCATGGTGCTTCCAGCCTTCTATGATGTCAAGGGACGATTCACCACAGGTTGCCATGGTGATGCAAGGGCTAGACTCCTTTTTACATTCATCCACTGCTCAGAAAGAAAGAGAGAGAGAGAGAAGGAAATAAGGGGAGTGTGATAGTTGAATTTCAGTAGTATTTAATTTTACCACTAGTTTTTTGAGGAAGTTTATCATGCTTTAAGTGGTACTGGTAATTAATCATTGATGGGTAATTCTCATGGGTGGATAATTGTCCTTGAATGGGATTGTCAAGGGTGGCTATTGGACATTCATGTAGCTCAATAGAAGGGGGAGGGGGAGGGGAAGGGGGATTTACATAATTTCTACTTTGCCGCAACAATTTCTTGAGGCAGTTTACCACACACTATGAGTGGTGAATTATCATCGATGGGCAACTCTCCTGGGTGGGTAATTATCTTTGCATGGAAATTGTTCAAGACAGATCCTGGATATGCCACTACTCTGAGTACATGCAAACAGGAGGGTGGGATGAGGAGGGTGGGATGGGCAGGGCTGAAGGGGGGGGGGGGTTTGAGTAGTTGTCCTAAACCTCACTGGGACTGCTACCAGAGGTGACCCCACATAGAATATGGGGCAAGCACACACGTGGGACTTAATTGAGCCAACCAATAACAGGTGCGAGAATTATTCATGCTTTGAGGAAAGAGACTTGTGCAGGGAACTGTAACTCATCGTAAATCAAGGAAAGACAAATCATCGTTTACATCAAATTATGATTAGCATGTCATAAACAGTTGCTGACAAGACTGTTGTATTCAGTAGTGCATGGTGCAGTGTCTCAGAATGGTCATGTGTATTTTCACTGACAACAGTAGTTGCACTAGAAGACTTTCACAAAGAAATGTCATCAAAGAAGGGGTGGATTCCTACTTCATAAATCTCCTAACTCATCATAATAATAAGGGTAATTCTTGCATTTCTGTTTATCTAATATGAATATCCATTCGACAGGGACATGTATAATTCCTCAAATTATCTCTCTATTCTTAATGGACATAAAATGTTAGAGGTACACATTTACTATTTGATAACTTTTAAGATTGGATTTTGAAGGACAAAAATGATTACGAAAGGTACTTGTACGGGAATTATCTATCAAAAATCACATTTTCACACAGTATATTTCAATTCATCAGTTTACTAGTATGTCAAGGTTTCATACATTCATTTTCTCCTCACTTAAACATATGCAATACATATATTTATTGCTTAATCATTTTTGTTGACAGGCAAGCTAAACTGCCCAAATATGAATTGAAATCTCATGCGTTCACTTTGAAAGCAGTTGTGAAAGCAAGTGAATGTATTTTGAATCCTTTCCCATCAAACCTAGCTATTTTACCCACAGTTTAAATTAATAAAAAAAAATTAAAAAACGTGTCTACCAAAAGTCAATAAATAATCCTTGTTGGTGAACTACAGGTATAATAGCCATCTGAAATCAGTGATAATTTTTGTTTAAATCACAGAAATTTAATTTGATCACACGTTTTCACACTCAAGAGTAACATATGCAAACTGTACCCATGCATATGCTACATGCTTCTTCAGTGAGCAACCACTTTATCTTGGTCACTGCATGATATTAAGCACCCATCCAAAATATATATTAGTGGGTCTTCAGAAAAAGCATGTCCGGCCTTCATTCTTGATGCGGTTATATGAATCATCAAACAACTGTATTGAGGTTGTATACGCTTGGCCAAACTCTGATTTAATTTAAGCACTGTATTTCCACATATTGTGAGAAAATTCTCACGATTTGAGATCAAATAATCTGTAAGCAGTGTTGTATTTCTTCATAGTGGTTCATTCCTGTGCATTGTCATGCTGCGGCTGAGCTTTATATGTTCCTAAGCTGTTTATGCACAATGAAAGGAACATGAAAAGTGTACAGAATAGAACTTACCAATGCATGTAATACCGTCTGCACAGAAGCATTCACTATTGAAGTCCTCATCAAGCCGACATGTGCTGTATTTGTCACATGTATTGGGTACGTTGCAGGGGTCAGCTGTAGAGTGATGATTAACGTACAAATGAGATGGAGGGAAGAAGGGAGAGACAGAGTATAAGAGATGAAGTGAGAGAAAAACAAAAGACAAAGAGACAGAGAGGGGCAGATGGAGTCACAGAAGAAGGGGAGAGAGAGAGAGACAACAAATCAGATATTGACATAGGTGTATCATAATAGCTTGATAGCTAAACCAAATCAATAATATACAAGGGTGGGGGGGGGGGGGGGGGTGACAAAGATAATAAAGAATATGAAAACATAATAAAAAGGTTATGTTGCTTCAAACAGTATAACCAAAAATACAGGTTTTCAATGGCTATACATACATGCAGGTCAGTAATTACAACAATGAATTGCTTTGTATTTTTAATAATAAGATGCACAAAACAAAACAAATACTCTCATCTTTGTTTTTCTAACTCAGGGCACTTTTATTCCTGATAAGCTTTCAATCTCACAGCCAGATTACTAAAAAAAAAAATAATACTTACAATGACCTCTAAATGTCATTTGTGCTTCAACAAATTTGTATAATTTGGCAATCTTCTTCACCAAATTAGCAGCAAACATATTTCCAGAAACTCATACCCATGGTGGTTTAAATGCTGTATGTAAATCACATCTATTAAAAATATCCCCTAGCATGTCTTTACGAAGGTCATATATATATCACATACGACACTAATACTTGTGTGTGGCTAAATTATGTTTATGTTTTGATATCATCAACATGCATGTGAGCAAGATATTATTGTTTAGAGTAATGGAATCATTCTACTACGATGTACATTCATAATTTGGGTTAATATAAACAAATTAAACACTTTACTCAGTAGATACTTCACTTTTTATATTTTCATGCAGCAAAATATCCTTCAAATTATAATTTCATGCATTAATTGCCTGCTTTGCACTTTGAGCTAATTATCCAAGGCTGAAACGTTTTTGTGCAAACCAATTTCCGTGAGGTTTTTCAAATTAGCCAGTGCTCACTCAAGCATAAAATATTGGCAATACTTCTAGTGCAGTCTGATTAAATAGACCCTCACCCATAATTTCTTTAAAAAAAAGGAAGATATTAGTATTCTGTAACTACATTTTCTCAACATATTATTCCTGCATGGATAATGCATGTGCATATGGTAAAAGGTTCAATAGTTAATTGGAACAACGGATTGATCTTTGACCCTATACCTAGCTGTGCATACCCCCAGTGGCATATCCAGAAATTAATAAAGGAGAGGGGCGGCATTCACCCCAAGACAAGGGTTCAGTAAATAAATAAATTAATTGTGAAGGATATTTTCTAGGTATGTACTTTTTATTTATACGCACAACAACGAATCATTACAAATTGAATTAAAATTGTGTTTTTTTGGTTAAAAATACTTTTACTATTCTATCCAAAACAGGCACTAAACCCTTTTTCTTCAAATCTGAGAGCATTGATAACTACTTATAAATAGCACGATAACCCTCAACATAATATTTCTGCATGGATAAGGCATGTGCATATCCCTGCATATATTATGATTAAAGGATTTTAGCCATATGCAAGTTGATACGCACTGTTTTGCCCTTAATAATAAGTGCACTCCATCTTCCTTAGATGAAGATGCTATTAAATATCATGAACAGGTTCTGATAACCGCTTCAGCAATTACCGGTTTCCAGCTAAAATGACATCATGTATTTAGGAGAGTTAATTTGAATTGATGATGCAGTACACAGTACCAAAGGTCCCTGTTGTTTTATGCACGAAAAGGTGCACTTAATAGCACTTGTTACCATTTTCTAATGTATATAATTTTGTCACAGAATGGATGTTCATCCCAGGTTTTTGTACTCACTAATCTGTGTGTTATATACTTTATAAGTATGCCCTACATGCACCTGTTGCCAACAGTATGGTAACTCAATTATTACACATGGCATATAGATTGGAGCATATCGGGTACATTCAAGGGGAAGGACGTGGCTATTTTGGGTTACATTACTTTCAAACAGGAATGTACTTGTTCAGTTTTTCAATAGTTGGTCTGTTCATGCAGAGCCAGAAAGGTGCTAACTCTGTGTTTCAGTATATGATTTATGATTCCAAACAGATGAGAGATGGGTTGGGTTGGGGGGGGGGGGGGGGGAGAGTCAGTATTACTGTACATGTGTGTGACCATAGGTGTTACAAAACCATCCTCCAATCACCCTAAACAAGTTTTATCCATTGCTTAAAATCACACCCTTATAAAAAAAAATGTTGTGCTTTTTCTTGAAGTCCCCCCCCCCCCCAAACAAGTGTAAACCCCCTCAGAACTTATTCCCTAATCCGTAACGAGATCTACCTCAGACATTCTCTAGTCTAACAGAAAGTACCCTTGACTCAACAAACATTCCCTTTTTCCTGATTTTGGGCTATTTGACACCCTCAATTCGTCACACGCTTCAACCAGCAAAATTAAACTACCCTTTTCATGTGTTTTGTTTTGTTCATGTGTTATGTATATGTACAGCAATATATCTTACAACCCCCCCCCCCCCCTCCCCTTCCCCCCAGTTGCATGAGGAAGCCTATAAGCTAAGAAAGCTTAGATGCATGATCCTATCACAAAAGCGTCTTCTGATATCTTTAACTCCTAGTTTACAACGACGACCGTAGGTAGCAGCTACAATGGGGAGAGTATCTATTGCTTGAGACTTACGTATACAGGTTTCTCCATCATAGAGTGCTGTTGAAGTGCAGTTGCAGTAGTACTGGGCACCCTCCGGGCCACACGTCCCTAAGGGGCCACATGGATCGCTATTGCAGGGATTATCTGTGATCAAGAAAAAGATTGATGGCATTTATTAGATCCCTTACCACATGCAGCAATCATTTTTTAAACTGCTATTGACACTACTGGAAACCCATAAAAATCCATGATTGCTTGCTCATTCTGGGTTTTTTCGTCCGAGAAGTGCGCATGCCTCATGCACTTGTTGCTGCTCTCATGCGATCCCGAGAAAGCGAGGAGAGTTACGTGACCCAAAACTGGAATCGTTTCTTTTCTGTATGTTCTCATAAAATCTTTTTTGTTTGTTTTAATTGTTCACAGAGAAAGCCTCACAGAAGCTGCATTTACACTGCAAAACCAAGTGAAATTTCTGCCGGCATTAAAAAAAACCTCACTCCTGAGGTGGTTTTTTTCCATCATGTTTACCGGTAGTTGCTAAGCAACTTTAAACAAAACACTGGAATATGATTTGTTTTTCTTGCAGTGTAAATGCAGCTTCTGTGAGGCTCTCTCTCTGAACAATTTTTAAAAAAATAGATTTTATGAGAATATACAGAAGTAATGATATTGACTAATGACTACCATTTGAAGAATTTACAGATGATTTTCGATTCATTCTTTTAGCTGCTAGGGGCAAATGTTTCTCCTTTAGCTGTGGCCCACGCTCCCTTGTTTTGAACGGAATTAACTGTAAACAAGGGA
Source organism: Strongylocentrotus droebachiensis (assembly GCA_035222895.1). NCBI lineage: Eukaryota > Metazoa > Echinodermata > Echinoidea > Camarodonta > Strongylocentrotidae > Strongylocentrotus > Strongylocentrotus droebachiensis. Next base: position 66,357 of record JAVYIG010005044.1, read on the forward strand.
AGGATAAGTGATCTACTCGAAGGAGCTCTCTGATAATACATTTTTGAGATTCTTATGAAATATACAACAAAAAATGATTTTGAATTTATTTGAAGAAATTAAAAATATTATAAGATTATTTCAAACTTATAAATGTTAATTTCCCCATGAGCCATAGTATATATATCCTATATTTCCAATGATAATATTTACTTATGATTCTAAGTTAGCCCCATCAAATTTGTAAAAATGAAAGAACAAACATAGCTGAATGTTTGTGCATACTTGTAAACTATTACAAAATGCTTTAATATCTTAAATAAAAAGGTCATCATTTACTTTCATTGTTAAAAGAGAAATTCTTCATTTTGTACTTCCTTCTTTCTTTAAGTGTGTCTTGCTAAATAAGTCCAAAATCATTCATGTGCAAAAACAGAGGGCCGGGGAAACGTCATTCAAACTTTATTAAAAGTTTTTAGACCTTGCCTACAACAAAACTTCCTATGACAAGTTGGAAATCAATTAAAGCCATTAATCAAATGAATACAGAGTACAATCTTTAAGAAAGAAATAACTTGAAGGAAAAGTAGAACACCATAGGGAATCTGCCAACTTGGAATGGAATGACACTGCAGGAGTATACTAGAATGAATGACAGATAACAGAGATGTGTGAAAAAATGTTGCAATCAACCTCCAAGCTGGGAGAAGATACCTTGATAGATAGATATATGTTTCATATGGCATGGTATAATCTATTGTGTGAAAATGGTACACTGTATTTAATACAACTGACAATCATCTTTTCAAGACAAAAGACATTTTCCAACTCAAACTGCCTTCCATGGTTGTATACTTATAGTTGTCTGATAAACAGAGCTTTTGAAACTCCTCAAGGATGCCATGAAAGCTGGCATGAGATTCCAGCTGTGTTTATAACTCTGCTCATCAAGCTTTGTCCCATAAAGCTTTAATGTGACTCCATTCTCACTAACTTCCTGGACCGGTCTACCTTAGAGCGGTCTAATGGTGAGTGTGAAGGCACAACCGTGCCAGAAAGTTAAAGGGTGATAAAATTAAAGAATAACACAATAAAAGAAGAAGAAAGTAAAAGGAGAAAAGCAATAAAAAAGATAGAGCAATGGATAACATGTAGAATAAAAAAATAATGTAAGAGAAAATACAAAGAGTAACTCAATTAAAGAATTTATGATAGTGGAGTTGAAAGGAGAAGAAAAAAAAGGAATAAGAATTTATTTTAAAAGAAACAAGAAAAAAGCTCTCGGCGGTCTCGCCTGCATTACGCAATTTGATATTGAGGTTGAAACATTATTTATAGGCAGGGTGGCCCATTAGCAGGCCCCCAAAAATGAAATCCTCTGAATATAATCAGCATTGAAGTCTTTCCTCTACGGCTGATTGTCAACGAAATGGAGTTAAGTCTTTTGTCCACTCTGTTTGTTGCTACAGCAGGCACCCAGTGAAAACGAATTCGTTTGATAAAATTATGAAAATGCAAGCACTGCTTTTAAACAAACAGAACTTTGTCATTCCTTGCTCATTTTTCTTGATTGAGGTGTCATATGAAAGGGCAGAAACTCAACTTTCTAGAAATGTGATTTTTTCCTTGAAATTCAGATACCATCCGCCAAATGACTTTTTGGTCTCCTCTCTTCAAATTCATTTTAATCACTCATGCGTGAAATATGTATTATATGAGTTGCATCAAATGAAAGAGGAGGATTTAAGCTTTCCAAATATGTATCATTTATCAATTATAAATGTGATTAAGTTATGATAAAACATCGATAATTCTCGGTTTTGTTTTTTCTGGGACGCACTGTATGACTGAGGTACAATGAACTCCATGTAGAATAGAATCATTAAATTATATTCCTTTCAAGTGGCCTGTCAGCTATATCTCTCCCAGATCAATTCATCACTTATTAAAATGTGGAGGCAGTCATTGTTTGTGTATAAACCCTTCACATCAGGAAGAGATGAAAGAGAGCCATCCATAATGATTGGTACAACAGTCTAATACAACAAATAATGCTAGGTTTTTATTCAATTTAACGGCAGCTGGTGATTATATCAGCAGGTGACACAGAGATTAAAAAGAATGTGATAAAACCCAATACCTTCAACTATTGATTGATTTATGAAACTTGACTGAACAAATATTTTGATGTTGATTGAAAGTCAATTATCATCTTTTAATTTACATGCTATTCCACAAACTTCACCAAAAAGTAAAAGCCTGAAGTATCAACTTATAACATTTCAGAGAGACAGACAGACAGAGAGACAGAGAGGCAGAGAGGGAGGGGAGGGGAGGGGAGGGAGAGATGGGGAGGGAGGGGGAGGGAGAGAGAGGGAGGGGGAGGGAGAGAGAGGGAGGGAGAGAGAGGGAGGGAGGGAGGGAGGGAAGGAGGGAGGGAAGGAGGGAGGGAGGGAAGGAGGGAGGGACGGAGGGAGGGAGGAAGGGAGAGATGGAGAGATGGAGAGAGGGAGAGGTGAGAGAGAGAGAGAAGAGAAAGAGAGAGGGAGGGGGAGGGAGTGGAGGTAAGGGGAGGAGAGGGAGGGAGAGAAAGGGGTGAGAGGGAGAGGTGAGAGAGAGAGAAGAGAGAGAGAGAGGGAGGGGGAGGGAGTGGAGGTAAGGGGAGGAGAGGGAGGGAGAGAGAGGGGTGAGAGGGAGAGAGAGGGGTGAGAGGGAGAGAGAGGGGAGAGAGGGAGAGAGGGAGAGAGAGAGAGAGAGAGAGAGAGAGAGAAGAGAGAGAAAGAGAGAGAGAAAGAGAGAGAACAGTCTCTATGCATTAAAATGTCAAGCTCTAAAAATATGCACATTTCAGATGAGGCAATTAATCAAAGTTCTTATGAAGTGAGATTATCCTTATTGGTAAAATCACATAATATATTCTAAACTACTTAAAACCTAAGGCAGCAATACAAATTTATTGAAAATTAACACTGAATGAAAATCAAGCCATCTCTTAGTAAAGAGCTAAATAAATAATCATACTAGTACTACACACTGAATAAGAAAAGAAAGACTATCATGGGTATCTATGACAGAGATGTTGATATATGTTTAGTGGGCAATTCACAAGTGATGCGGGTAATTTGTTCAGTCCATATGTTTGTGAGTAGACAAAATGAATCAGTAATTAAGCTTGCTGTGAACCGAACTAGATTCAGATCTCCACTAGTTACGACATCGATCCGCTGTCTGAAATGACTTGAGAACTGATTGAGAATCGTGTTAAAATACCACAGCAGTCTCAGATGTTTTATCCACTGTAATGCTACAGCATAACTACACCATTGGTATTTCAGAAAGCTGGCAAGCCAAAGAACAGAAATTCCCTATTGGTGGTGGAAACATGGCTGAAATTAATTTGAAGATTTTAAAAAACCTTTAAAAAAGCAGTGTTATGTCCTTTTCATGTTCATTTACAGCAATGGCTGTTGGAAAATTATTCATGAAAATGGCTGTTCTATGTGAAGTTATGCACATTGTATTACAAATTAATTAAAAAATGTCAATGCTCCTTTAATACTAATTCAAAGGAGGTTATTTCATAGATTTTGAGAACATACAGCAGGGACTCTACCTTATCTCTCAATGTCATAGTTTGAGGGTTATTTTCAATTTTCAAAGATTTTTGCTTCCCCGCTAATTATAAATTACCATGCTTTGAATAGACACGTACCTGCAAATAGCAGATATTTGAGTTCAACCTACTCGTTTGCAGTCCAAATAAACTAAAATATACCTGTCTGTTTTAAAATGCAATCAATTTCATCTCAAAATTCCTGAAAATTCCTTACTTAAATTTACATTAGATGCTCTTTATACTTTAAAAAGAACTAAAAGCATGTATGACTACATGTATATACCAGTACTTACATAGAGAAAACTCAATCATATCACAGGAGATCTAGACTTCATACATTGTATAAAAGCTGCGCTATATAAATTTATTATTATTATTTTTATTATTAGGTAGCGATTTACAGACCTGAACAAGTCTATATAAAAATGTCATGGTCATCAGAACGAGTAGAATTGTTACTCTCTCATGCATACATGCATGCAAAGAACAAAATGGTTGACCTGAATTATCAGACTTGAAATATTCAAACAACAAAGGATCCTCACAAAAACAGATAGCTCTCCTTGAGAGATCTGAATTCTGAAAAAATATCAAATAAACACGCACAATTATGAAAATCAATATGCAATATCTACAGAAATTAAAAGCTTTTTATTTTACAAAGAACTATTAAGCAAAAGGGAGTCATTTTTCCCACGGGTTTCATAAACATACAACCTCAATGTTGCAATGAATTGTGTATTCAAAGTCCTCCTTGAAAACCACTACTAGTATCTTTCAATAGAATGATAAATTCACACAAGCCTTTCATCATGGGAAATGTTCTTATCCATATTTTTTTAATCAAAACAACATGTGCCCTGGTTTTTCGCTTTGCTTCCCAAATCACACTGCACCATTATTGCAATGATTTGTAAAGCTTTTTTTAACGGCCTCCATCGATTGACTGCCCCAGACTCTGTACCTTTTTAACATCAAAATCAATAGTTGAGAATATCGCATATGCCAAATTACTGCAGAGCAACACAGACATATCAATGCATCTCAATGCTTTGATTTCATACACATCGTTCGTTACATTCCCGCCAAGTGCAACGGCGTGTTCTTTTGTGTAATTAACATAAAGCAAGTTGCGTGATGTTGCATCTCTGAGTTGTGCAATACAACAGGTCTATACTGTTCAAATGTATTCTACTCAAGCAAACCATGGATCGATGTTCATTCAAACACACGTTCAGGGTAATTTAAAATGTATGGAGCCTTTCGGGAGTATACATTCATGCTAGTCTTGCTTGCAAACTCCAACTTATTCTATCCATCATTTGATTCCAATGTTGATACAAATCCACGTACTAAAAATGGGGTACACGTACAAGATTTTGCATACATGTGAAGCTATGCATTAAGGTATCACATTATGCACATGGAGATTTACAAAAAATGTATTCTGTAAATCTGTGGAACAAAGTAAAAACACAAATTATATAGCGTATTGCTGTGCATGAACCTCAGCTTGAACAATTAATATCTATTATCAGGTAATATCCATTTTCCATATTAAGATAATTAATGAGCTCTTTCAGACTTTCAAAGAAATAAAGCATATTTCCAAAAAATTCATTTAACCAGAATGAAATGAAGAAACATAATTCTTATGTGAATCAGATGATCTCTTTTCACAAATCAGAATACAAGTTTTCAATAATTTTGCTGAGTTACTAGAAATTCATGAAATAACTTATCCAAGTTTTCTTAGCAAATCATGTTCTCCTGATGTCAACAAAGTGTTGAATGATTAACAATCCTGTATTATCTTCTCAAAGAAAGATTGTTTTGAAATGCAATTTGATTATCTGACTTACCTAAAGATCAAGTTTAAAAAAAAAATCTTAACTGTTATAAGAAAATTGATAGAATTGATAGCTCTTAGTCGAAAGAAAGAAAATGAAAGAAATTATACAGAAATATGCATGAATAATCATCTTCAAACAGAATTGAAGTAAATCACCAGCATATGAAATACAACAGGTAAAATTGAGTTACCAATTGAAATTCAAAGTTAAAAGGGAATCAAGAACCAACAACACATTAAAGCTACATACCGCGGTACTAGTATATATTCACATTAGCTATAAACCTGCTTAGATTTTATGAAATGAATGATCCTACTTGGTTTTGTGACATACATATCCTTGTTCCCATGGGCATATGCATCCTGATTGATCATGTTGTCATACCATACGCAATCAGTGAACAAAAGTAATACATCAAATGGTCTGGACTGGAGGCTAAGGAAAGCAACATGTAGTAGAGAGTGAGAGGGAGGGAGGGAGGGAGGAAGGGAGAGAGAGAGAAGGGGGATAATAATAATAGAGAGAATGAATTAGAATGATCAGAGCTACATGGAGACAGAGGGGATAAAGAGAGTGAAGGTGAGAGAGGGATAAAAATGGATAGAAGATAAAGCAAGAGAGAAAGAGAGAGGCAAAGTGAGAGAAAGGAAAGGTTGCAAGAGATAGTAGAAAAAGGGGGAAATGGAGAGAGAGAGAGAGAGAGAGAGAGAGAGAAAGAAAGAGAGACAGAGAATGAGACTGTAAGACAGAGAGAGACAGAGAGAGACAGACAGACAGACAAACAGAGAGACAAACAGAGAGAGAGATGGAGAAAGAAAGAGTGAAAGACAGAGACAGAAAGAGATAAAGAGAGAGATAGAGATAGAGATAGAAAGAGAGAGAGAGAGAGAATTAGAGGGGGAAAGAGCAAACTAGACATTCATCAAGGCTATGCGTACCGTATTATAGATCATTACATCAAAAGTATTTTTATCCCCATAGTTTCAATGGGACTAGGCCATCGCAAGTTTTCAGTGCGTGAAACACAATTGAATGAGTAACATATAGATTAGAGCCTCTCTTTTCTAACATGAATTTACCACATGTCATGCAGATGATTCAATAACAATATTTTTGCATTATTCATGTTCCTTATTTGATGAATCACAGGTAATGTTTAATCACTGAGACGTTGGAATGCAAGTTGGATTCTCTCTTTTGTAAAGTACTAATTTCTGTTGTATGTACGTGCCAGGTACCAATTGATAGCCATTCAAGAATGCACAACCAATTTACGCTGTTGCACTTGTGATGGGATCAAAGTCAAGGTATGATATAAAATCAACATTGACAAACTTAAAGGGGGTCGGTCGATTCCCTTGCCCAGGACTTAACAATTTAAAGATGACAATACAACATCAGAATATGAAAACTGGAAAATGTTTTTCCATTAAACTGTGTTTGTAACTACATTATTCTATAGATTAAAGATGTAAGTCTATACAAGAATATAAGGGGGAAAAATTGAATAAAGTCACATCAGAATACTGAGGCTAAACGCTGACTTTCTAGGAAAACATACTGTTTTTTTAAATAGATTATTTTAGTGGATTGTCCATGCACATCATAATTTTTTTTGAAGTTGCACTTCAAAACAAAAAAATGTTGTGACCTGGATTTCACACAGGTTATTGCTAGAGTCTACTACAGATCAAGACTACATTTCATTATGTTGAGAAGAGGTATACACTTCATATTTCAGAAGGGATCTAATAACTCTTTTTATCACTGGCAGATCAATTTATCTTTGTTTTCTGAGTGTGTTTCAAATGGACTTGGGAATTGTACCAAAATTACCCACAAATGCAAAAGTGATACACTATATGACTGTGTCTTTATTTCATTACTCATCTTGATTTCAAACACACCTGAGACAGGTACTTCATCATAACATTCCAAAAACGCTGAATTGTATAGACAATAACACAATCCTTCATTTCTCCGCACCCTTGTTTGACAAAACATACATGAACCATCAATCAGTGCTATACAAAAGAGTGAATCCAACTTGCCTTCCAATGTCTCAGAGATTAAACATTACCTTTGATTCATCAAATAAGGAACATGAATAATGCAAGATATTGTTATTGAATCATCCGCATGACATGTGGTAAAGTCATGTAGAAAAGAGAGGTTTTATATGTTACTCATTCAATTGTGTTTCATGCACTCAAAATTAGAAAAGGTCTAGTCCCATTGAAGCGATGGTGATGAAAGTACTTTTGATCTGAGGCAGTCATTAGGATTCTTGTGTTAGCATTGACAAAAATTGAGGGGTTATTAAAGTAATAAACAAACAAAAAACAATTTTTGACATATATCTCTTCCAAAAAAAAAAACTGTGCATATATATCTAGTAGAATTTGCTGGTGGTCCTTTTTTCCATCATAAAGCTATCAGGTATTAAGAAATACAAAAGAGGCAAATTGAAGATATATTGGGCTGTATCTGTTAAATGCTTTCAAAGATTTTCAACAGATAATTAAAACAACCTGCATATTGTTTACCTTAAAAAATTTGAACAGAACGGCCCATCTTTCATCATCTACTATACATCATTATCTTTATCAGATAAGTGGGACAGACTACATGTAAGTCATTAAGCTAAAAAGCAGTCTGTATACCTGGAAAGTTCATTGACTCTTTGAAACAATCACTGAACTGAACTACATGTATTCAAGTTAATACACATTGACATCGTGGTAGTATTGACACAAGCATTACATCAGGGTCTGATGTTTGAATATTAACCTCTGAACTGTTAAAGTTTACTATGATAAACACACGACATAGCTCAATGCTAAGAGGCTGGAAGGACTATTACGTTACAAAACCTTTTAAAAAAAATGTTTCAGTTTGTCTTGTTATCAATCATGGCCCTGTAACACAAAGCTGAGCAACTGATAGTACATTTGATTTTTGTGATTGCATTGGTCACTATGTGCAATCAATCACAAAAATCAGTTATACAGTTATTTTCTCAGCTTTATCTTTTGGGGCCCTGGGCTTAATTAGGGCAGATTCACAGTAAATGTAGCCTATCCGATATGCCTCGGGCTTTACAAGTATTCTAATCGCGTTTATGTGGAGAGTGACATCGGCGCGGGCGTCAGCCCGAGCGCCTATCATCACTGGTTCATGCGAACAGTTTTATTTTCTTTTATGTACCATGTTTCGTTCGTAGAAAATCTACGAATCCCCTGTGAAGCTCTTTCATGAATATTTATGTAGCATGGACCAAAATAGGCCAATGAGCGATGAGGAACCTGGAGATGATATTTGATTGGTTGAATCAAAGTGATCGATCACCAAATAAGGCTAGTCTTATGAATCATGCATGAGAATACGCTCGTCACACATACGATACACATATATGAATAATGATGAGTTGACCAGTGATGATAGGCGCCCGCGCCGATGACAGTCTCCATAACGCGATTAGTACACTTGCCATTTAGCCCGACGCCTATCAGATAGGCTACAGTAAATGCAGTCTCAAATTTGATTCTCACACACGTATTTAGCATCTGATGAATTTTCAGTGGATAGTATATTCATAATTATACATACGGTAATGAAAGCCACGATCTTGGATGCTCAAAACTCCCAATAGTTTAATGAATTTTGCAACCAAAACTTCATGCCATGAAGTACAGGTTATGTATCATACCAATGAACTTCTGCCAACTTTTATGAGAGTATATGGTTCTCTAATGCTACCTTATACTACAGATCACTGATACATTCAATGTACACTGATATCCTATGCAGACTTACCTATACAGTATATGGTTTTCTAATGCTACCTTATACAACAGATCACTGATAAATTCAATGTACACTGATTTCCTATGCAGACTTACCTATACAGTATATGGTTTTCTAATGCTAGCTTATACTACAAATCACTGATACATTCAATGTTCACTGATTTCCTATGCAGACTTACCTATACAGTATATGGTTTTCTAATGCTACCTTATACTAAATACCACTGATTATTCAATGAAACACTGATTTCCTATGCAGACTTACCTATACAAGTGTCCCCATCCAACGTGGGATGTCTATCCAAGATAGCACCCTCATTGCACAGACATGCATACAGGTGCTCATGAGGCTCACAGCTCCCAAGCTCCCCACAGGGATCTAAGTCACATGGATTAGCTGTTTAAAAATGAAAATTAGATTTGAATAGATTATCTAAATACACAACAATGTTATACGTGTAATGATGGGATCAGAGATGATTTGGTAAGCTGTGTTAAATCACATTGGAGGGATAATAATTGTGGGAAATATTTGCATCAGGAGAAGCAGTGACAGAGTTATTGGTAATTTTTCTTGTCAAGAAACACAATAATGAGAATAGCATTCCATAGATAATCTAAGGCAGAAATACTTTTGAAATGACATATAGTGTCTCCATCAAACATAACTGCCCATTCAAATTTTATCAAAATAACATTCCAAACATCATTTACCTGTGCCTCCTAAATATCACTGAGATACCATTTAATCTGCAAAACAAGTATCTATCATTTTCAATGAAAAAGTATTCCCTCCCCTTATAAAATAAATATTAACAAAATTTGCTTTGTCATTGTAACTTCACTTCATAATGATACTACCAAAGGAAGGGATCCATCAATCAGTCATAAGCTTTGCTGGAGTAATAATGTTCCCTAATCATAACAACTACAATCCACCTGAGAGAGCCTGAGAGAACTTAAGAATGAACGATGAGTCAGATATGAAGGGAGTTACTCTCATGATACTACCCTGGATATGTATACAAGTCTAAATTTTAGCTTCTGCAGCTTTCAATCTAAACCTCAATAAACCAAGATGGAGCATTTGTGGTTTATCAAATCAAATCAAATCAAATAATTTATTTCCAAATTCCAACATCAATTAAAAACAATGTGTAAAAACAGTCAATAGGCAATAAAAACATTATAAAACTATGACATTTTATTCAAACTATTAACAAGGAAACAAAACAAAACAATTATAGCAATAAAGGAGAAACAAGGTGCAGGCTACATTAAAAATGAGGTTTTTGGCTTGTTAGGGTGTTCACCTAGTTTGTGTATTTTATCAATCATCATCATCATCATGATCAACCATAATCAATTTAATAACATTTGGGAATGCATTCAAGCTTTGAATATTATGTTACATTTTTATGAACAGTGAATGAACACTCAAAGAGCTCATTTTTCACCCCAAAACAAAATTCATAGCACACACAAATTTTCAAAAAAGGTCAAAATATAAGTGAAATTCTTAAATCATCAAGTTTCAAGGTCGCAAAAAATGTCTAAAGGATTGGCAATAAACCCTATTATGAAGGAAAAGTTTGTGATTAGAAAGAAGAAAAAAATAAAAACTTCTAAGTGTAAAATGACCAAGATGTGAAAACAATAAAAAAACAAAAAAAAAAACAATTGTAATCATATCACTATAAAAACATGAACTATTTGTGCGTCTAATCACCATGACTTCAAGGTCTTTTATAGCGCAAAGTAAACACAACTCAAACTCAGAATCAGGCGCTTTCTAGGACGTTCCTTTCAAAGGTTATATTTTTTTTTTATCTGTCTGACGATACAATCCCAACTTTACTGAATCCAATTTGAAAAAGGATAATCATTAACAGAACAGGAATACACTCAAGTGGCGGGTATAGGAACTGCCTGAATCAACACTGCTTATTTCTAAAGCACACCTGTCTGGCATTCTTAAAGACAAGGTTGACTTCTGGTTAAGGAGAAGAACAAAAATAGTGAGATTTCGCATTCTTTTCACGAGTTAGGTAGAATATATTACAAATGTTCCCCAGAAATGATCAATAAATGATCAATAAATGTTTGGAATATGTTAAGACATACATGAAATACCTGGACCAAGATTTCATGCCACATGTATGTTGTCCCATGTACACATTTCTGTTTGCAGTGTATGTGACTCTCAGCAAAACTGAGTCATTTAATTATCATTTTGAGGATTCCAAAACCTGACGACGGTTTACACCGATTCTCATGTACCACATTTAATCCCTCTTTCCCGATTACTTTCAGACAGGATCTTTTAAAATATGATTCCATGACCAGACCTCAACTTTATCTTTAAAGTGAATTATCCCAAGTAACCTGGGACTTAGGTGATGGAAAACCTTGCTGTCTTTCGGTAATACTGTATATATCTAGGGTTGCCCAAAGGTACCATTTTTTAATATGATTAAAAAAGCAGTTAACTTGTTTATAGATTTGTTATACGATGTAAAGAAAGACATTCCTGATAGCTTTAGGAAAATCCATTGACATATATTTCCAAAATTTCACCTGTGATTTAAAATCACTCAAACTCAATCTGCCTTACATTTATTACATAGACAAGCTAGGTCTTCCCATCGTCAAATTGACGGCATTTTATGTTATAAATCATCAAGTACAAGTAATTTCTTGTTCTATTACTAATGCTCAGAGGCTTTTGCATCCGTCAGATATCAATGTTGCAGGGTATCCGTGATGACACGCACAATTTAGTTTTAGTGATGACTAATGAATGATACAAGGCTTTACACTCAATGTGTACCGGTAAGTTCTCAAACATGCAGATCTGCTCTCACATTGGGTTAATCAATTTTTTACAAAAGATTTATTAATTATTCTTTACCTCCTTTAACTTCAATCATATTCTTGCATTTCTTATACACTAATCTTTCCTTATTAAAAGGTAGAGAAACACAACTGGGCCCTGTCTTATAAAGAGTTGCAATCAAACCGAATCAACCGCAAGTTCTCTTATTAACTGCAATTATGAAGTCTCCTATTTTGTATGTACACAGTTCGATTGATAACAATCGCAAATAAGTTGCGATTAATTGCAACTCTTTATAAGACAGGCTCATGTGTTAATAAAAGACCAAATAAAAGAAAAATGAAGATATAAACATCTAGATGTATTTTGAATATTATTGTACTATTGATCTTACCTATGATTTCAACAAGGTGTGTTTTATCTACATGGGTTGGAGTACTGCAGTCAGCTGATCCGGATTGACATTTTGGAAACATCTTTGAAGAAATATTAGACACAAGAATGAAAGAATAGAATTAAGAGGTCATGTAACATTGTGTGCGGGCAAGCACTGAATCCAATGACCGGGGTAATAGTATATTTGTAAAGCGCTTAGAGACATTTGTATTAAGCGCTATATAAAAAAATAATATTATTATTATTAATATTTAACACCAATCATTAATTACATATTTGATAGTTTGTAAACCACTATTAAAGACACAAAGAACACACAAAACACAAAAACTAAAAGAAATCAATAACTTATATTCTAGTACTAGTCGTACGGCTGATTGGGATGTGAAGTAAATTGTGTGCTCTTTTAAAGATAGGTATAATGAAACTCTACTGGGGGATGATATGAAAGTATGACAAAGGTGAAGAGAATAACAAAGAGAAAAAGAAGGAATAAGACAACTAATGGAAGTCCCGAGGAAGAGAGGCTAAAACAGGAATAAAAGACGGTCAAACAGACAGAGGGGGGAGATAGAAAACGCAACAGTACAGTTGGAGAGAGAAACTGCAAGAGAAAACATGATAAGAGGAGAGAGGGACAAAGAGGGATAGAGAGTGGGAGGGAAAGAAATATATATATAGAGGGAAAGAAATAGAGATGGAGAGAGGGTGAGAGGGTGAGAGAGGGATAGGAGGGGGGAGGGGGGGGGGATAAACTAATACCATTATATACTCACTGATGTATGGACTGTTTTCCCGATATCTCCTTCTTCCAATGTGAAGATAACACTACTCACATTCATCATTAGCCCATTGACCATGACTGGAGAGGAAATCAATGATGACTGAAAAAGAACCAATATTAAGAATGTTTACCGTATTTGCCGGCGATAAGGCCGCAGCGCCGCATAGGCCGCACCCCCGATTTTGACATTAAAAAAAAAAAAAAAAAAGTTTTGTCAAAGTCGGGATTCGATCTCTTGCGTACAAATGTTGATGTGACTAAAATCACCGGCTTAGACCGCTCGGCCATCCCGCACTGATGCCATACACTGCAGTTTTCTCTGATGTATACATTGAAATGAATTGAAAATGGTGACTTCGCGGCAGCTCCGTTAAACGGGCCCTTCTTTTACTTTTGCAATGCATTGGCACGAACTTAGATCAAGATCTATCGGCAGATGTTTTTGGAAGTTTATTTTCGTCTTCATGTCAACAATGCAAGATAAAATTGTCGGTAAGATGTGTGGAAATGTCCTGTAGCATAGTGGTATAGTTATTGTACCGTTCCTAGTCCCATATGTGCAAATTTGTGCAGGTTTTTACTTTTTTATATTATTTTTTTACTCTTTCGCCGTAAAGGCCGCACCCCGACTTTTTGATATTTTCTCTTCCAAAAATACTGCGGCCTTTACGCCGGCAAATACGGTATATCACAACAATAACGACAGAAACAACAACAATAACAACAGAAACAACAACAATAACAACAGAAACAACAACAATAACGACAGAAACAACAACAATAACAACAGAAACAATAACAATAACAACAGAAACAACAACAATAACAACAGAAACAATATTAACATTGTGCATATATCTGCCCCCAGGAATGCTGAAGGTACCTACAAAGTATGGATATAACCCTGGCTTTACCCAAGTTGCCCAAACGTCCTGCAAGCATTCAAGGAATTACTTCACACCAGGTAATCCTTTCCTATACCTGGGTTGAGAGTGGTAGATTAACATCTTGTGAAAGAAACTGGTGTCATGGCTAGGATTGGAAACAGGACAATTGGACCAATACCGGTTGTCCACAGACACGTTTATTATACCTCAACACCTTTCTATCAACAAAAGGAATATAAAGAATAAAATAAGCTGATCAACCCACTAGATATATTAAGATTAGGCTTTCCAAGTGCAATCAAATTATAAATGTACACTTGAATGCATTTCCATGGTGCTGAAGAATTGAATTAAATGTGTATTAAAGGCAAAAGGAATTCATTCAATTCTGGGGGGTGTTTCACAAAACTTGTCATCAGTGACAAATGACAGTTTTTGTTATAAGCTACTGAAATCCTTGTTTCTGATTGGTTATCAGCAGATTTGTCACTGATTTTTGTCATTTGTCATTGAAAAAAGGCTTTGTGAAACAGGTCCCTGGTCCTTCACTTACCGTTTCAACCACTTCATACTGCATGGGTTTAGGCACATCTATTTCCAAGACACTGATTACATATTCAATAAAGCGGTAGTCAGGAGGGGCGATATTGAATGTGACTTTGAGTTCCAGGTACTGGGGGAAGAGTTGTTCAGGCACTAATAGCTGAGGCTTCCATAATTCTACAATTTAGAAAGAGAAAGGTGTCAATAAAAAGATATGAGAATCGAGGCAGGGAAAATGTGAAAGAGAGCAAGAGTTGTAGAGCTTCTATAGACCAATTAGAGAATCACATTTTGTGTAAAAAATTATATATTTTGAAAAGTAACATATTTTCTTGCATATATATTGTCTGCAATCTAATTTCAACTAATACCAAATTACTTTGAAATTACTATGGATATCATGCATACGCCTTAGTTAAACAGGGTCAAATATTTGCATTACTGCTGGCAAGTGATTGAAATAAAATGTTTTAACTTCTCCGTACAGGATCCGGATGACTCAGATTTCTAATATTATCCAGGGTGTCAAATGGTACATGTATGTAGATTTATTTGAGGCAAATATTTGAGGCAGAATCAAGACCCTAAAAATCAACAATTGTTTCCATTTTTTATTATCTAGGCCAAAGCGTCTTTGTTCTGTAGACAGAATGGAAAAATCCCAGTTTGAAAGCACAACTGTCTAGGGATTTAATATCGGCTGTGGTTCAATAGTGCACCTACAAAACGCTTGAAAAGGCTCAGTTGCATGTGTGAAAAGGAATTAAATCAAAGTGATTGAATCATGCATATATTATGTATATCAAACTGCTAATAAAATATCACTGTGAAAACATGAATCTGCCTAATCTGTACTCCGTTGTTTTCTGAGTGAATTTCATATTACAGCACAAGAGGAAGAAGAAAAAAAAAACAATAAAATAAAATTGAATAGTTCTAAGAATTTTTTTTTCTTCATTGAGGTTGTGTTTATTGGTTATCTTGATGCCCCATGCTGACATCTTGAATGGATATTCATCACAACGCACACCCCCCTTAGTATTGTTCTTTATAGCACTTATATTGGCTTTGTTCCAAAAATGTTCACAGATGGTATGAATAGTTGTACAGATTTGACATGAATGAGTCACATAATACCTTCTTTAGACTTCTGACAGTACTGATCCCACTCAAGTGTAGGAGAACATCCTAAAAAATAAAGACAGAACAGATAGAGAAAAAAGGTGACTAATGAAAGCGAAAAAGGACATTCATAATACATAAAGCATTCAGTACAACAATCATCACCTCTTCCAGGGCTGCGACGAGTAGCCGAATGCTCGAGGACCCGCACTGTTGACAACTACTCGAGTACGATTTCTCATACTTAAATATTCGACCGCAAAAAACAAAAACAAAAAAATTAAAATCCTGGTCACCTGGCACTGTCCAGGCCGACAGGACAGCAGCGGCCACTGGCATGGTGCCGTCAGTAAAAATGTTTCCAAACTCAAGCACTGTCAAACTCACCACTCAGAAACTGGGACCAAATGTCCGGATTTCTGTTTGGACTCGGAGGAAAATGGATTATTCTGCCATCTTTGGTTTTTAAAACAGCATTGTTTACTGGTATTATTATTATTAAATCGGCGCCTTCAACTGCAACTCGAAGTAAAATTGCATGAGTTTTCAGAGACAGACCTGGGATACTGCTCCCATGGTATGGTTGTGGCAACAAACAAAAAAATAATAAAAAATATTAAAAAAAAAACAAAAAAAACATGGCGTCCGAATATTCGAGTATTTGCTTGTAAGCCTGGGAGTGTACTCGGGTACCTCATTACACTGTTGTGCACAGCCTTAACCTCTTCTATACTATACTTTTATGCAAAACAAGACTGCGATTACAGATAAAAGTTGACAGAGGAGAGGGTGTGTCTGATGTATCTTTAAAAGTATAGCTATCACATTGTGTAACGGCAGCCCAGGCTTTGCTGAACGTTCGCAGCAGGGTATATACCTCCCATTTGACTTTATGAAAACAAAGAGAGTTGAGATGAAATAAGTGTGAATTTGATTTTCCAGGCAAAAGATCACAATAAATGAATGAAATCAGGGAATAAAAGAGACAGATATTTACGGGGAGAGGGGGAAGGGGCTACATGTATCTAATCTTATGCTGCTCAAGCATTGTGTAACGGCAGCGCAGGATGTGCTGATGTGCAGCAGGGCATCTTCCGGCAGCCAAATTACTTTGTCCAAACATAACGACGCTCGTCATACAATAAAAGAGTGTGAATTTTATTTTCAAGGCAAAGATCACAAAAAAATTTGCGAGCAAGGGAATATATGAAAACAGTAGAAAGGGAGACAGATGTACAGTATATATATTAGCAGGGATGAGGTGGCAGCATGTACCTAATTTCATGTTTTTATAAAGCATTGTTATGCCCGATGACAGTGCAGGCTTTGCCAAACCCTCGTAATATCTCATGTATGACTATCCAAACAATAGAAACTTAACAATGCTCAACATGGTATAAAAGACTGTGAATTCTGGGCAAGCAATGTAAATACAAATGAAAATGAGGAAAAGCATCATATATACAAGGATCTGTGTTGAAAAAGGTCTCATAACGGGATGCATATCCTACATTACCGTCCACCCCCTCACTCCCACCCCCTCACTCCCACCCAACTTATCAGGATAAAACCTTATCACGCCATGAACTATTGTATTCCATGTTTCAAAGTGCAATCTTTAATACTCTAAACTTCTTTGTTTGCTTATGAATGGTAAAGAAAACATTCTGGCACATGATAAGAGTTCATTGTCTCATATCATCACAAGAATTGCAGTAATGATGAACACTATCTGTACCACTATACATTTTCAGATGATCATTTTAACTTGATTTCAAATAGTTATTCTTGAAAATTTCCATTCTTTATTTCATCAATTGTTTATTTTTCTGACAAACAAACTGTATTCTGTATCCAAACTAACCACCAACAAAAATAAGCAAAAAAAACCCCATCTTTTGGTGTATCTCTTTAACAGTTTTTCTAACTTAAACCTGTATTAAAGAAGAATCAAACCTTTTCATAAAACCACCTGCCTACATCCCTTTTCCCGTCTCTCATAAAAGCTGTCCTTATATACAAATTTGATTCTAGCACAAAATCAAAATTTGGTAGTAGGATATATCTAACTGAATGTTTATTATTTATATCAATCACAAGGTTCTATAGATAACACATGTACATGTGGATTGAAATGATGAAAAGATTCCATATATTTAAAAAAAAAAGGTGCTTAAAACTGACCACTTGCACAATTACAAAGAGGTTAATACATTTTCCTGTCCAATTTGCGGAGCTGAACATCAAAATTGCACGATTGATGAATATGTCACGATTGATGAATATGTCACGATTTGCTGTGTAACCCGCAATACCAGTACATGTAACTATATCTATTTCTTGGAATACAAGACATTCCTTAATAGACAAGGGAAAACCCCTATACTCTGACAGATAATGGTGCACTTCACAGATAAGTAAACAGATTACAGTCACTACTGTTTTCATATTGATGCAATATTCAATAAATATTAAGTGCAATGTAATACTTAGCTCGTCCTTAATGAATTTCTTTGCATGTGGTGTAATGTCATTGTAGAAAGCCTTTGCAGGAGGCCAAATTGAGGGGGTCTTCTTCATTGTCTTCTATCTCTATTTCGAGCTTCTAGCATTTGATGATGAATTGAAACATTTTATCTGCACAACAGCCTACAGGCTATAAGACTCATGTACCCCCCCCCCTCCCCTAATCTCTCTGTACAACTGCAAGCACACACCTTGGTAAAGAATCTTCACGTACAGTGTATGGCATTTCAAACAAATAAAAACTCCCTTTTTCAACTTTAGAATACATACTGTTCATGAATGTATCTTTAATGAATTATCCTTCTGAATTTCTTGTTTAAGTGTACTTATTGAATCACATAACATACAGTTTATTGCATTAATATAACTGCAATGTCTACATTATCAGGCTATTGCTTGATCATCTTAGTATATATGGTTACGAGTTTATCACCTTACTCTCCTGCTCATGTTATACCCGTACAATTCTTGTTACATCATACAAATTGCTAAACATAGGCATGATTAAACAGCTTTTACTTTGATCTAGGACCCCCCCCCCCCCCACTTTCCTAATCTGACAAAATTTATATAACAGTAATTCAGCGTTTGTGTGTTTTATTGAAATTAGACACTGAAATTTTGTCACGAGCATATACATGTAGCTCTATAATGAATGAAATTTGAATGGAATAGTAATACGATGCACTGTTACTATGGCGATCCAGGGAAACCTTTTTCATATGTATGACGTGCATGTATTCCTAATATAGAGAAAGGTTGTGCTTATATAATTATAGTCAAGAGTCTGCACTCGATAAAAGCAAAGGGAAAAAAAAGTCAAAGGAGTGAAAAGAAATGAAGCTGTGGGAAAACTCATAAAAATCACCTTTTTATAGGAAATGTAGAAAGAATGACTATGAACAAAATTACTATTTGTATTATTTGTATCGTACTTTCAATCTGATTATATGATATGAAAATGAGCTGTCAAGCAGGAAAGGACTCTCTGTAGGGCTACTATACAATACCAAAAATCAGGGGAGCATTTAGAGCAACAACAAAGAAGAGAATGAGATGACTGGATACTGATCATTATAAATGAGCTTCATATAATGCAGCTGTACATGAATACTGTTCAAAGGAGACAATACAAATGGTCTTTTTAAGTACAGGTTCCTTTTGTACATGTTTATGGAAGACACGTCTATTCAAGGGAAATCAAGTCTTTATACAAGTACAATGTTTCTATACAGGTGGTTGCTTAAGTCGATTTTCACTGTACGAGGGATATGAGGAAATATCATCACATATAAAATAGAAAATAAAAGGTATTGCTATGAATTACCTGGTACTCTGAAGTCTCTGACAATACTGGACGGGTCAAGGAGGGTTTGATTCTCAAAATCAACAGGTAGTGTCCTTATGGTGAGTGTGTAAGGCTCCAGAGGCCATAGGTCACAGAAACAGTCAAAGTTAAATTTCCGCTAGGAGAGACAAAAAAATGCAATTGTTTTAATATATAGTAAAAGCAGAAACTCTCACTAGGCTTATTTATCTTTATATTTATACTGTCAAAACCTTCATTAAAACAAAAATTGCGCTACCGTTTACACTTGCGCTGAAACATCACCGACTGAAAAGCTCAGTGATGTTTTGGCGTGTTTTGGTTGGTAATGCGCATGTCTTCCCGACCTTTGACCCTGGCCAATGAGCGTGGGTAATAATCCGAAAGTGCCGAAATGCATGTGACAAACATCTAGATTTTTTAGCTGCTACGTACCGTTTACGTACATTACCAAACATCACACAGACATTTAAAAAAAAATCACACACCAGCTTGTAATGTTTCTGACTTGGCATCTTTTCCAATTTGGCCTAGTTGCCTAGCAACTTTCACCAAAAGATCGCGGTCAGGCCCCAGTTTGGCATCTTTTGGCATGTTTGGTTTCCAGTGCAAATGGCACTAATATTTGTAAATGAAAGCCATTTTCAGATAGAAACTTTCACAAATTGTTTTTGGGGGGGTTTAATTATGGTATGTTTGTGTCAGTTGTGATCCATGTAATGAATTTGTGAAATTTGGCCAATCATGAGATTCACGAACACTTCATGCTCGTGAAAATTTCCAGGCTTATAGTTTTCTGTAGGTTTTCACACATGATGTCATAGTGTACAGATTATTTGGAAGAATTCATCTATTAATGAATACAGGAAAGATGACAACAAAAAGTTCACAACTTCACATACTACTTTTTATCATCTTGGTTACAATTGATGGCATGACTGCCTACTGCAAATTCTTTTATTTCATAGAAACAAGCATTGAACTCGGCCATCCCTAAAATATATTGAGAAACACAAGAAGAAAAAAAAATCTTGTTGTTCAGTCTTCACAAATGTGACATGTTCACCAAAATAGCATAAATGTGCAGGTACGATTGATTGTTCATTTTCAACGAGGCAGGCCAATCATCTCTATCATCCACGCTAAGCAGGTAATTTCCGAAATATACGCAGGTCTTACATAAACTCAAGATATTTTGAGCAAATTGCATACACACCTTCCATATTATGCCACTGGTTTTGCCAACTAACCTATCGGGTTGCTGTGCTAAGCTTGTGCATGTACATAATACATAAGCAACCAACAACAGTTTTACATGTATGTGATATATCTGGAAGCTAAAATGGTTCTTACTAATTTTCCTGTGCTATCCATGCCTATCTTAAAGATTCCAAAGATGAAATGAAAGAATAAGGACTTCCCTTTTCTGCACTTAAAGATATTTAATTTGATAGTTTATATGCCTATTGGTGATTTTCCTCAAAAGAAAAGAAGAAAATGTAAACAAACAATTAAGCTAGACCAAACCATTTCAACCTCATAAGCGGTACTATCTTTCATAATAATACATGCCACTTAAAATCTGCATCACATAGCATCCATGCTGTATTGTATAAACTCAAGACACTTCACACATCATAACTCAAGACTAAACGGAGCTCATATTCAAGAAAGTTCAACAGGGGTGCTACATTATGTCACCCACAGTAAGTGAGGCCATCCAGGGAGACTACATCAAACTGTAGGAATGCTGAAAGCAGGGATATGCTATCAACACATGTTCCTGATTACAGTCTACAAACATGTACTATGAATGAACCTCAGATTAGAGGGCTTGCAACGAACACTCACGTTCACGTATCACGTTTTGCGCTGTTTCGTAAAATAGGTGACTCTAATTTACGAAGTGTAGGGCCTACTATTCGTTGTTTTCCACGCTGGTAAAACACGAATGATCACGTCTACCAAAACGTGACGTGAGTGTTTAATCAATATTTTTAAAATCGCAAGCGATTGTTACTATTAAAGACTAGTCATGACGTCACCGTAATATGTATGAGATTTGTACACACTGCACTGCGCCTAGGCCTAGCGCCTATCTATCTAGCTACCTTTCTTTCCGTTTATCTCCTCTTTTCCTTTCCTTTCTCTCTTTTTTTCCTTTCCTTTTCCCTTCCTCACTGTTTCAGGTTTGCAAGGGGGAGGCAAGGCCCTTTTGGCCCCCGATCCACAGGTTGTTGGCGGAATTAATAGCAACTTTGTTCTCCCCCTCTTTTCACCTTTTTCTTTTCCTTCCCCCATTTTTCTCTCTTATTTTTTTATGTGGGGGGGGGGGGGGGGCGAGGGTGGTAACAACTGGGAGGCAAGGCCCTTCCCCCCCCCCCCCCCGATCTCCTTCTTTTTTCCCCCTTTTCTTTCTCTTCTTTCATTTCCCTTTCTCTCCTCTTTCCCTTCTTTTCATTCTCTCTCTCTCTCTCTCTCTCTTTCTGTTTTTCCTTTTTCCGGGTGGAGGGGGGGGGGGGGGGGGGGGCCTGGATCCGCGCCTGTAGTAAACCACAGAGTTACACAACATATTCTGACCTGAAGCAGCTTTTTTGCTATTAATCTCTTCTCAATGACAATTTGCATTTTTTTTCTAAACGCCAGCGTCAATTTACGTGAGCTTTCGTAGATTGCATATAGCAAATTAACTATTTGTTGGGTCACGTAACCCAACACTTCGTAGATTTGGGTGACCTGTTTCACGAAAGGGCGCAATACGTGAACGTGAACGTGATACGTGATACGTGAGTGTTCGTTGCAAGCCGATTAGAGGTAACTTCTGATGGAAATTTAGTGTGAAAGAAACTGTTTACAAGTTCATTTGAATAGTCGAAATAGGAATAATCATGTATCATGAGGATTTGGGATGATACAAATTGTTAAAAGCATATGTCTTAATATTTTTGAAAATCAAACAATCAAAAGCACTGGACAAAGATGTGGAAACATTGGATGATTGGACTATTAAGTAAACACGTGGCATCAAATTTTGGCTCACAGTTGTAAACTTTTTCTTGTTCTTGACATATGAAAGCATGAGTAACCCTTTCATGTGACATTGCTACCTACAATATTCTTCCAAATGATAATGAAAGGAAAGCTAAAACTCACAGTATTTTCTTATAATTTACACAAATATTTTCGGTTATTATTAAACTGTTAACAAAATGTCATCAAAGAAATCACACTGTATATGTTGGATGCACTGTTACATCTTAGGGAAAATGACCAAGATATATCCTGAACATTGGTACATAAAAATTCCTGATGGTAAAAATAGCACACTATATAAAACAACATGTACAAATGCTATTCCTATCATGTGTACGCATGCTCCAGCAACAAATGCTCCCTGATTAATATGTTACACTGAATTCTGAACTTCAACCCTGGACCAAACACACTGGAGTATTCTGTTTTAAAGGTACTTGTAGTCTCTTGAAGCTGATCTTGAGTTCTGGTCGGGTCTTGCATTTGAAGAGAGAGTGGTTGCCCTGGAAAACACAATCACTAAAAGTCCTGCATGATTATCGGGCACCAATTAAGTGTGATGCTTGTGATACTATATCACAATCAATGATTTTAATTTAAGAAAAATATCACATACACATATACATATACCTGACCGATCAATTTTGCGTATGAAATAAATACAGACTGTGACTTAATAAGTAATAAAAAACTTTATCAAATGGATTTCAAGATAGAATCTGCTCATAGGTGTGAAATATGGGTTTGAATAGCCCAAATCATTAAATGACCATCTAATGATTCAAATATGGCAGGATTCTTATGGCTTATTGACATATGTCGCGGTAAACTGTGGCGGTTTTTGTGTAATAAATAAAAGGCAAGTGGGGATGAAAAAAAGTAGCTGCGTCCTAAAATAGTATACATACAACTGTACACAAAAAGGTATGCTTATCTGTGTGTTAATAACTGTTATATAGTACAAAAATGTGAAGTGCACTATGCTTAGGTATAGCTGAGCGTAATGTAGTGGCACAAAAAGATGCCTCTGGATCGCAAAATGCATAATAGTTAGTAATATTTGTTGATTAAAAGTTCTTCTTTTGACATATATCTCAATGACAGTCTAGCTGACATATCAAAATGGTTGATGCATTTACCAGCTCCAAATCATAATAACGTGGTTTTTCTTCAGTATAATTTTTCTTTTAAATTAATTACACGTACAGTATATGTAGACATAAAAAGGGGCCCACTAAACATGAGCACAGATTTTTCACTTCATTACCCAAATTTCTAAAGTGAAACAGGGGGGGGGGGAGGCACGTATACAGGACCTAACACTGCCAATCATAATCCCCTTGAAAAACATTATTGAGAAATCCCAATATAATATGGTCTAATAAGGTTTGATGCTCTTATAATCAATGAAATGTCAGTATGATCTGGTTACAATATGCAACTTTATATTCAAGGTCTGCAGGCAAACTTGGATGGATCAGCTTTAAAATGATTCCATAAATTTGGTTAATGGGGTCACATGATGTCTGGGGCATTGTCCAAAAGTACCAGCATTAAAATCTCAACTTGCAATCACCCCAAAACTGGTGGTCATATCTGAATGCTCAAGGGTGAACCTAATCATATAGGTTTTGCAGATGGCATGTTTGCATACATGTACATTATTAAACATGTACTCATAGAAGACACATGTGCAAAACTATAGGGTTAGGATTTGGGTTGAGATTAGGCTTTCGGTTTGGCTGATGGTTCGGGTTAGAGTTAGGTTTAGGTTTAGGTTTAGGTTTAGGTTTAGGTTTAGGGTAAAGGTAAAGGTAAAGGTAAAGGGAAAGGTAAAGGTAAAGGTAAAGGTAAAGGTAAAGGTTAGGGTTAGGGTTGGGTTAGGATTAGGAATACGGTAGGATTAGGTTTAGGGTAAATGGATTAGGTTTAAGTTTGGGGTTAGGTTTAGATATAGTGTCAGGTCCATGGTTGAAGTTTGAAATTTTGTTGCTGTAAGAAGTTAACAATGGAGGAAGTGTCGCTACAGATTTTATCAAAAAATCACTAGATCCAGCATCATCATCAATATTTAAAGTATTTCATCATGCCAATGAGGCATGAGAGTAAATCAAGAAAGACTTACCTCTGGTTGCTAAAATAAGGCCCTAAAACAACCAAAAAACAAATATTGCCCATTTCAAATAATCTATGATGAGCTCCTAAAAAGTGAACAAAAATGACAAATTATACCCAGAACTTACAGGTTCGCCAGAGTTTGTGTCTTTGACAACAGCCTCGTAGTTTAGCTCAACCGTGTAGTTTAGAACCTGGCAACATGGCCTATTGTGGCTGTTGTAGCCCAGTCCATCCAACAAAAACTGTATTCCTTTCACTTTGGAGGCCCCTGCAAGACAAACAAATATTCAATTCAAAATGAGAATTAATGGTGAATCCTTAAAAACTGGACAGATACAACATGAAACAAGGTAGAGGTAGAGGTGACGTGGTCTAGTAGATATGTCACCGGACTGTGGATCACAAGGTCCGTGGTTCGTGTCCCGCCACTGCACTAATGTCCTTTGGCAAGACATTGATCTACATTTGCCACTCTCCACCCAGGTGTTAAATGGGTACCCGGTAGGATGCAACAGCTAATATGGTTAGATTAGCAAGTGTGCGCTTGTAAAAATGTCACCTGGCTGGAATGGGTAAGCCTAAATCAGATGACTGGGGTAATAATGTATGTCTGTAAAGCAAATTTGAGAGGGCCTACAGTCTTGAAAAGCGCCATATAAGAACGAACTATTATTATTATACAACTTGATCATGAAGGCTTTCCAGAAATCGACTGAAGGGCTATATCTCCATACCATATTGTACTGATTTTGTAATATGTCCTTTACATGTTTCCACAAGAGGTCTTTCTTCATCAGACCGAAGTTGCAAAATAACCTGCTATTTTAACTAGTCCGCTAATTTGCATTTTCATAAGCCTGCAGTTGCAATTAGCAGGATATTTGGTCAAGAAAATATCCCAAGATATCTTGGTCTTGTTTCCAAAATAGCCTGCTAATTGGGAAATAGAGCCCGTCTTCATCTAGTTTGTGATAAGCGTATACATGTATCAGTCTGGTGGGGACGCGATTTTTAGCTTCGGGAAAATATCCCGAGTCTGAAAATAGTGGGTTATTTTGCAACTTTGGTCTGATGAAAACAGGCCTATTGTGATGGAAATTCCCTTAGGTTGATTTTCTTTAAAAAAAGTAGTCTTTGCAACAGACCTGTTTTGCAATGTAATCAAATTTAATGCATAAACCTTTGACAAGTGCCAGGTTACAAATTACTCATTCAACTGTTAATATCATTATAAACATTAAAAAAACAAAAACATTATGGCTTGTCCTACCTAACAACACTGAATGTATGCGATTTGAATTCTGACTACCGTATTGAAAAACAATTACTTGTCAACGAGAGAATGAAATAATTTGTAACAATTATGCATTAAATTTGATTACATTACGAAAATGGTCTATTGTATTATATCCACTGATATCATGTTTATATATAGTTGTTTTCATCACAAGACAAGAACTAAAGGTTAATCTTTATCAATCATGTATTATTTAAATGACTAAGAGTAAAGACCATTAATTCAGTCATTAGCAATCTAGGTCTTGATCATTTCTGGCATTTAATTCCAGTAAATATCAAAATACAAATAAAAGTTACTTACCTTTGTACCCATGCACATTTTTTTTCATATTTGAAAGTTTTCTATTTTATGCTATCACTAATGAGTATGACATGCACAATCTTGTTCTCTTGAAGACAAATACAACATTCCGATATAAAAGGATCAAAACATTACTAATGGTCATGATCTCTTTATCTCTTTCCAAATCCTATCTTTCTCTCTCTTTCTCTCTCTCTCTCTCTCTGAAAATACATGACTTCATAACATTAACAACTAAATTATTCATTCCCCTACCAAGCTTGGAAATTGTTAAGTGTGTTAAAATTTGATTTGTCCCAATTATATGTTTCTTGAGAATGTGACATCATATCAAAGCTTACAGCCTTTATTACATCTAAAAATATTCAACAAAGGCCTTAGTTTATTTACCGTCATTTCTTGAGTTATGAAAGAAGAAAAAAACATATATGTATGTATGTGTGTATGTATGCATCAGATCAAACAATTGTACAAATCTCAGTGAAAAATCAAGAAAAAAGGCCTTGATAGCGCCTAGGATGACCTTATCAAACCCCTTCTCCTTTGGGAGTCTGTGATCTTCCCTCCCATGATATACCTACGGTTAAAAAAAAGCCAGATGCTCTCCTGATATGATTGATATGTGTTCGATTAAAGGTAATGCAAAGTTTTGGGAAATTTTGAAAATTGGATGGATAGTAATTCTTTAAAATATATTTGGATGCCCCTGTGGATGTATTATAAGCACTACAAAATTTAGCCCCTAAAACACTTCTGCTTTCGAGCAAATTGAATAATCAAAATTTACCGGTGCTCCAGGTAAATTTGAAATATTTCAAATAGCGCCTAAGGCCATTTCATGGTAGCTGCGACCATGAAAATCTCAAAATATGCAGTTCTGATATATTATTTCCAAACGGGAATATAAAATTGGTCGATTATAGTCAAGAAACATTGTTTTAAAGCTTAAGTAATATCAGTCTCGAGAGGGAGCTATACAACAAAAAGTTTATTATTTACAATTTCATCACTTTAGACTTGATTCCAACCGCGACAACGATCATTGAATATTGTAAAATCGCACATGTTTCCAATATGTTCATTTGAACCAAATTCATGACCCAATACCAAAACTTTGTAATACATTTAAGCTACATGTAGGTACAAAACACAGAAAGGTTGTATAAAGAAGCATCGTATTGGGATATATGTAGAAGTGTAGAGACTAAAAGACAATATTTTATAATAAATATTGTACAAAGAAACTGATTTTGAAGAGGTCATTTGACATGACAGCTGGCCAATCATCAGTGCGTGCTAACCCATCCCCTCCAAATATAATTTTCTTGTACATGTATGCTACGATGAGAGCGAGAATTTATCAAGTTTTCATTTGGTATGATACTCAAACATGCGTTTCGCTAAACAAAGGTTTTTTGTTTTACAACATTTCTTCCGACAACGTACACACTACGAAAATTTAATAATAATATCATATAAAGCTAAAGACCATTTTCGCATAAATAGCTATACAATAATTTCTGGTATTCTGAAGGCAGGGAGAATTTTGACTTCTTTAAGCAGGCCCTTCATAACACAATGTATTGGGAAATCGGTCCAAATTAGTTATGTCAGCAGAAACCAAAATAATCAATAAGAGTCTACATCTCATAAAGAGGATATTAGAGTTTGACCCTTTCAATGCAATGAGTGGATTTAACCCCCAAAATTGCAGAATCTGTACAGAACCAAATGTTAAAGGGATCGTTTAACAATGTTAAATCTGAGATACACGGCCCTACGTGTTATCAGTGTCTGTGATATGGTGTAATATTGAAGCCCTAAAAAAAATTGCGCTTCAAAATGATCAAGAAGTGCCTCAAAAAAGTAAAAATCTTTGAGTGACCGGTTTTACCGTACCGTATTTTCCGGCGTAAAGGCCGCAGTATTTTCGGGTGAGAAAAAATCAAAAAGTCGGGGTGCGGCGTATACGCAACAACAACAAAATTCAGCGGTCAAAACATCACGTCCATTTGCACGTATGGGACTATAGGAACGGTAGCATGACTAGACAACGGTACAGGACAATTCTAGAATAACTCCACACAACTTACCGACAATTTTATGTTGCATAGTTGACACGAAGACGAAAAAACTTATTTTTCTAATAAAATCTGCCGATAGATCTAGATCTAAGTCCGTACCATTGCATCACCAAAAAGTAAACAAAGGGACAGGCCGTCTTAGGGAGCTAGCTGCCGCGCAACGCAACTGCGCAGGTCGAAAAATGCTCTTTCGGATTACACCGCACATCGAGGAAGGGGTATTGTAGGATACCAAATCTGCGTACGATACAGTAACTAGCTTAAAAGTCGATGAAGATCTGCTAAATTATGATCATTTTTTAGGTTAACTTCTTGTTGATTTATAAGAATATTGATGAATTTGGTATAGTTTGTAAAAAAAAAGAGTGTTCTACAAGAAAATTACGATCATTTTGTTTGGTCCGTTTTTTTTTTTCTCTCTCTTTTTTTTTTTTTTTTTTTCCTCTACGAAATGTCAAAGTTGGGGGTGCGGCCTATACGGCGGTGCGGCCTTTACGCCGGAAAATACGGTACTCGTTTTCCCCAATAGACTGTAGTGTTATGAAAACCGTCAGGCGAACGGTTTTCAAAATTTGTAATTCCAATCATAAATATCTTGATAATCAGACAGGCGATCGGCTTGTAAAAGTCATGGGGTTCCTGACTGACCTAAAGGTTTATAATTATCATTGCATCATGAGCTAAATCCAGAATTTTATTTCAGAATCTGAGACAAAGTTACCGGATCCCTTTAATGAAGAAGGTCAACCATTTTGTCTGAAATAAAGGAAGGCATATACTGTATACAGGAGGATGGGACCCCATATTAGAAGTCATTCATGTTTTGCATCTAAATAAAAAGAATGAACAAATAAAGGAATAGACAAAGGTCAAGAGAATATCATTTTAATCCCTTTGCCCTCATTCCCCTTGGTAATGATGGCAGTTTTAATGGTGTTACGTATTTGAAATGAAATGTTCATTAGAAGTCCACAATTAGTCGGTTGAGAATGAGGGGGCCTTAACTTAATTTTTGATGAATTGAGTTCTCACTATGCAGGTTTCACTCTCCTCTTGATGATGACATAATTTGCAATTATTGATCCTTCAATAATTAATGACATATTAATCCAAAATTAAATTACTTATAACTGATTAGTACATTTTCTATTAGATTGAGAATATGGTATGCGCCGTACATCTCTTTCATGGTTTTCCTTGATGAGAAGAGCCCCATTATAAACTCCCTGGTGACAATAAAAATTCATACTTTATGCACACTAGCCACCTGATATGCAATACTTTATATGCACCAGGCATAAAACTGTACATGCAGGTTTTTTATCAAGAATGAGAAGGGCCTAAAGTCATTTTTTAGCTATAATATCAAAACAAATACTGGTAGATGAATTTGGCCAGTTTTTAGATAACTAACCATTCTTTACATGATACATGTATATTGGAAAAATCTCTTAACTTCAGAGAAAACAGATATTTTTTTTGACAAGGCTCCAACACTTGAAACATGATTATCTTAGATATACGCACAGTGACTACCGCCCTTCTTATTCTCAACCGACAACTTTTAAGAGCAGCAAGATAAATGGAAGAAGTAGAAATCAAAGGTGAGGTATAATTACTCCTAATTATATTCGTAATTCAGGATAATTTGAAGACACAAGAAAACAAAACTAACACATTGAATACATCATTTTATAAATCATATCAAACACATCCATAAGGTTTAAAAGGCATGGTACGTTCATGCAGAACAACATATCACCTTTTGGAGGCCAGACAGGCATTAGCTCATATTTATACTTTATTGAAAACAGGGTTAATGCCCTTCTGGCTCTGAACAGACGATAGTTTCTTCCCTCATAATTGTACTGTAAACTGTATAGACCTTTTCTTATAAATAGTGACTCCCTGATTGAGGTACTATCAGTTTGCACACTAAAGCTAACAAAATTGTAATAAACTGAATACCCAATTATTTTCTTTTTACTTGACCTACATGCATTCATCAGGATATTCTAAAAACTTGTTTTTTTCATTTCATTTCATTGTTTGTATAACTGAGTCAACATAATAAATACAATACTGTTAAATAGGACAGTTCTACAGTCTACAAGTGTGCTGCCTGAGCTAGGAAATAGTTCATTTGTACACTGTGACTGAAACTGAGAGGCATAACATGAAGTTACAAGGGCAGTCTTTAGTTCAGTTTTCCTCACTGAATTCATGCAAAAATTGCAGTTAAATATATTATTGTTCTTGAGGGTGCCATTTGGAAGAAGTACATAATCCTTGAATGTGCTTCAGATCGATGCGGTCATTAATTTTGGAATCTACCTGTATAATGAATGCAAACACTTGACTGTTTATTCATCACGTGTAAGCGATAAGCCTACATTTTTCCATCTGAAAAATATGGATCGCTGATTGTTCCTTGAATTCGGACAATAAGTCATGTTTCTGGCTGAGAACAAGGCTTGTGTAAATTTGCCATTTTGGGTCAAAATAATTCTTGAATAGCACAATAGAATTTAATGAGAGTAATAAGTGGAGATTGATATGAAAGATAGTGACAATAGCACTGCAATGCCTGAACACAGAGTAGAATGATATTTCCAATGTCAATTTCCATTTACGACTCTACTTAATTACTCCATATGGTGAACGATTAATATTCCTCTAAGAATATTCCTCCAGGAATTCATTCAATAGAGCAATGTTGTGGATGTGTAAGTATGATTTGATGTGCAAGCATACTACTTGGCTAACACTCCAAATTTAAAAGCAATCTGCAATATCTGATCATGCGAGCATATTAACGAATGTTTATAGATACTAATCAATCAAGTACTTACGGGAGAAATCATCAATGATTTCAGAGGATACACAAGTACCTTTCAAAGCCCTATTTCAAACTTTGCCCCTATAAACAGAACTAGGATGGAGCTAAATGTCTGGTCAACATTCTATCCATGAACCATGTACTACTTCGGTATGATCCAAGAGGTACACTGTATGATGCAATCCTCGTATTTCCTTGGTACGAAGATCAAAGTAATATTTCACCAATTATTATATAGGCTATCAATTATTATCTTTACTGCTAGTGTATTTATTGCTTTATTTCCTGTAAAAATTCAGAAACCTGTACTCTTATTTCATTCATTGAATTTATTTACTATATTTAGAATTAATTTGAAAATAATTCAGTTTCTTTTAAGCCTTCATGTCAATCTTTCTTTCATTCAATTTCCAATCGCAATTTCATGTTCTTCTGACTCTACACCTGCAGCCACACAGGGGTACAGTTGTATGTACAGATATTTACAATCCATGGTTGATTCCAGTGACCCGGGTTCGAAACCAAGGCGATGCGCTAGTGTCCTTTGGTAATGCATTAATCCTCATTACCAGGTCTTTCGGAGAGGACCTAAAGTCATTGGTCCTCTGGTGCTAATACTAACAAGCATTTATGCTCTCTTAGCAGTCAGGTAAAATAACTACCACTACTACATACATTGTACTGCATAATACATGTACTTATGAAATAACTGCAGCCACAAACCTGACTTTACTTTTTTTGGGTGCATGCATTTTAGATGTATTCATACACTGTAGCTTATATACAAAAGGTGTCACCCCCAAGCAAACTAAGCACCGCTCATCTCTCATCTCTGTTACAAGTTTTTTTTTTTTAAGAATTGCTGCCTTTCAGTGTCAACAAAGAACTGTCATTTCAAATTGAAGGTTGCGGTTACTGTGCAATAGATACATCATAAAACTACATGTACTGTAGGTCTGGTCACTGACCCATTTTCTGAACACCATACCATGTTTCTATGACTACCATTACTGATTAAAAAATTGTCAAGTATCTTGTGGAAAGTATGATAACCAGAAGCTACCTGGCAGGTACCTAGCATTCCTGCCATACAATTAATTCCCCAACGTTCAGAATAACAGAATTCATTATCTCCCCCCCCCCCCAAAAAAAAAATATATCATTTAACTAAATGATATTTACTTCTTTTCCTACATGTAGTCTGTGTGTGTGTATGGGTGGTTGGGTGTGTATGGGTGGTTGCGTACGTAAACGCCAGCAACCGCGGACCACTCCATAGAAAACTACCTCAAACCGCGGACGTACCTGCAATGGGGGACCGTCCACGGTTGCGATACCGGTTCCGCCGTATCAAATTTACGACGTAGGGGGCGTTTGAATATTAGATGTCACAGCGTGTAGGCAACATCGACTGGATCAGTCCAGTTTCAGTCGCTAAATGTCACAGCGCCCCCTTCGATGACTGCGCGGGAGAGGCGCTCGCTACCTGATCATCCCATAGCAGGTACGTCCGCGGTTTGATGTAGTTTTCTATGGAGTGGTCCGCGGTGGTGGGCAATTACCTACGCACACACACACAAGTACTAAACTTGGTCCACGGTTGACGGCATAACCATGTAGTGGTGGGTGTGTGTGGGTGGGTGGGTGTATGTGAGGGTTGGTGTGTTTGTGTGGGTGGGTGGGTGTGTGTCTGTGAAGCAGTTTTCGTGTTAATTTCGGTTTTTGTAATATTGACAATTGTCATTGTTACCTCCTTCCACTCCTCCTTTGTCAGAGGCAGCTGACACTCATAGTCAGCGGAGCTTTGTACATCATACATAGAAACTTTTATTATAAAGAAACGTCATAAAACAAAACATGGTATATAGCGAAATGCATGTTTGAGTATCGTTTCAAACAAAACTCCATTAAGAAGAGTCTGAACTTTGAGTCATACAAAGATTGTATAACTGGGTGTGATTAAGCATCAATGATTGGTTAGCTGCCTTTATGATTGACTTTTTTTCTTCAAAACAAATTTCTTTTTCCGATGCTATTTTCTAATCTGTAAACTTCTTTTGCTAATATGTGATGATTTTTATACAAGTTTTGTATAAAATTCCCTATAGCGTGAACAGGGTATTAGATAACAGAATTTGTCATGCCTCTCACCACCAGATTCTTTAATGCAAGACAGAAGGAATGTATACCAAGCAAAGAGATGATAAAGGACTCTGTGAGACGCCTCTCTTTTCCCTACGGGTTGCACGCTTATTGTCAATCGGTATAGATGATCCTACATTTGATATTCACCACAAACTGTCTACACATAATCTTCACATAATCAACCAACCCGGCCTACATACCCAGCTTATAAAACAGTCTTTTGGAAAGTGAGAAAGACAAAGAGAACATGGAAAGGAATATGAGGAATATGCCTTTATAAAAAAGGCTTTCTTTATAAAAAAAAATTGGATTAACAAACTGAGAAAAGGACATGAACGATAGAGGCAGGCATAAATATCGTATTTTAGAATAACAGTTTTCCAAGTTTTGCTAACAAAATTCAAATTTAGAAAAGTGGGAAAAGCACAAGAACGATAGAGGCATGCATAAAATCATGTTTTAAAATGCATGTAGCAGATTTTCGAGGCTTTCTTTATGAAATTCAAATTTAGAAACTGGGAAAAAAAGCATTAACAATAGAAGTGTACATAAAATCAAATTTTAAAATAACAGTTTTCCATGCTTGCCTGATGAAATTAAATTTTAGAAACTGAGAAAAGTACATGACCAAGAAGAGGCTTCCCAATGTATAACCTCATATCAAAGTACATTTTGTCAAGGCTTGCCATGCACTATAAAATTCAAATTTCGCGGAAGCTAAAGGAAGTGAGGAAATTGCCTCTTGAGCTTGTGTCTGCTGCATCTTTCCCATACATCTCATTTTATTACCTTCTCTGCTGAGCAACATTTTCACAGGCAGACAAGATTTATGACATGACATGCTCTACATGTATATAGATACCATGTATGTCTGTATATTGGCTTTATTGTCATCTTGATATTAAGATATAGGTCTATTGCTCATTTCAGTGAGTAAGTACAAAATTATTTTGTGTTAATGAATCAGATCATGATGGAAAAATATATAAAAGAAATTGTGTTTAAATACTAGTAATATTCCTTATTAATTTTATATCGGCATTACATAGAGGCGTCATGGTCTAGTAGATACATTGTCCTGTCAGTGGATCACACGGTTCAGGGAAAAAAATACTTCAAAAATTTTGGGGGCTACTTTTCAATCTTGCTTGCATGAAAATAACGCTCTTTAATTCGTTTTGCATTAAACTCTATGCACATTTTTTTGGGCTCCTTTATAACTTTCGGGGGCTTGTATTTGGCATTTCGGGGGCTAATTCGCCCCGAGCCCCCGTGTATTCTTTTCACTGACATGGTTTGTGTCCCACTATGGCACCAATGTCCTTTGACAAGACATTAATCTACATTTGCCACTCTTCACCCAGGGGTTAAATGGTACCTGTAGGAAGGAATTTCTTTGAATGCTATGATTGCTGAAACCGGGAGCCTACATGTATGATGTAGCTACAAATGTAAGCTAAAGTAATATTGGAGCACCTCGAGAACCTACATGTAGCATGGTGGATATGTGTGCTATAAAAAATATCAAGTATTTTTATCATGATTTAATATGTTATGATGTATACCACATTCCATCTAAATACCTTAAGCAATCTTTTGTTTCACATATCAATTCGTGACTAGTTTTTCTATCTTACATGTACATTGTAACTATTTACAAAATGTTAATTAAATGTATCTGAACTGTAACAGGTGTTTTGACAATTTGCATACAATCAATACATGATAGAAACTGAAAGGGCCATTTTTGTTATCTACAACAAATTATTTATAAAAAAATGATAAGATCTACCGGTAGTCATTCTATTTAATAGCTCAGCTTATCATTGTCCTAGTTATCATCAGGAATCATCAAAATGAATATCATACTCTTTGGTAATAAACTTTAATACCCAGTCAGAGAAACATCTTTTCTCGTTTAGAAACGGAAGTGATAAATGAGCACTATAGCAACAAAACAACACCTTATCCAAACCCGCTTTGGCCTGTTATCACCTGCAGATTTAGAGCAAGACTTGAAGAAAAAAAAAAGAAAAAAAGAACCTGTTAAAGTCATCATTTAAATCCCCAGCTCAGAGGCGCATGCAGTAGCTGGTGTGCTACTGGATCTGCTAATACATGCATCCTACATTTCTGTCTCCTTCATATGACACATAATTAGTTTCTTTCAAAAAGGGATATCATCATACCTCTTTATTCTCATGTTTGTCTCAACAGGAGATAAAGTATTCCCATTATCTTCATACCTTCTTATGAAAATTTTTAGTTTGGCACATTACTTTAGTGTAAAATAAAAAGAGTATGAGCCGAATTTATGTAAAGAGCATATATTTATGTTTTTTGTTGTTATGTTTTTGTATCGTTATGGTGATCCTTGTCTCTAGCAACGTCATGATGCAATATTGTTGTTATTGACTAGACACTAGACAGTCCATTGCATTCTTCAACCACGCAATCAAGTTTTCCTCGCTCATATCCAGAATTTCAACCTTTTCAGTATAATCAGGTTATTAAAGACTGGAGTGGAAAGGGTAACTTCTGTGTTCTTATGAAGAAAGAGAAGGGGGAAAAGGGCATAGTCCATGCAAATGATCCTAAAATTAACATATTGATTGAAGTGATTTATGGAGGTAATTCTACAAGTTCTTCTAGAACTAGTAGAAGCTTACGTGATAAGAATATCCTGCCTCCTCCTTGAAGGAAGGTACAGGTGATTGGATGACGTCGTTCCACAGGCTCGCCCACATTTTCCTCATCCCACAGCCAGCATAATTTACATGCACAAACCGTTGGCAGTCATTGTGCATACCAGGGTGTCTGATCTATAAAGACTATCCTGACTGTACGGTCCATTGCACACCATAGGCTATGTACTCAAAATGCTTTTGGCCCAGCAAGACTAACAGCTAGAGCAAGGCTCTACTCAGGGCTTTAGGAATTGCACTGGTAAAGTACCACATGAGGGTCCGTTCCAGACTAAAATTAAAGCAATTCATATAGATCCACAAGCTATACAACCAACATCATCGAATACACACATTGCATCTGGCCTACGATACAAGTAACTCACTCAAAAGAATACAGCATACTCTTCAGCATTTACCTTTTCAATATTCAATTATCGTATATTAATCAAGACTTGATACTCTAAATAAAAAGTGCTATGACATTAATGATAAATGTAGATTGCAATCAGTATTGGAAGATATTCCCACAATACCATTTAGTATATGGGAAATATATGAAATTGTGCAAGCGGTAAAGCTCAATTCCATGGCCCATGTTCTTAAAACCTTACAAAGCCTAGTTCTCAAAGATGTACTATAACCTATGTAATGAGTTGAAAAATACCATAGTAAGGTTTTACAAATCTAAGCCTATTTGTCTAATATCCAGCACATGCCTTACAAATTTATGTTTTCTATGGCTATGGGCTGTAAGTTTTCATTATTTATTTGCTGGAAAGTTGAGTCCTTGGACTGATGATATTTTGGTGAAGGCCAGTACGTAGGCCTGTATGTATAATATTTTATTGACACTATCTATGAGAGAAGAAAAAAGTTGACTAAATAGGTATATGGCAAGTTCCCAAAAGTTGAGCAAAAAAAAGCAAAGATGTAATATTACTGGGAAATACTTCAATGACACATCTAAAAGTATTTACTGCTGACTGTATAAAAGTTTGGAAACCTCCTTCTAATGCCTAATGGCAAACACCCAAACAAAAATGAACTGGGTGCATACCAGCTGACTGAAATCTATGATGCAGCGATTACCAAAATGGCATCTTCTCATGGTTAAAAATGGGTAGCTAACTTTAGTTTGCCAGCACACATCTGATCAAGGTGTCAGTGACAATAAAACTGTCACAAAGGAATCAGTTGTAGCTTCACTATTAAAGAAAGAAAGACACAATCGTAGATTCATGCAGCTGCATACACCAACGTATGCTCAGCGCTTCATTCAGGAACAAACACTGTCCATTCTATCATTTGGCGGGCTCTTCAATTCGAAAGTACATGTACATGTAGGCTGATATATTTCAGTGGGCCTTTTCAATTGATCATTTATGCTTAACCCTTTGAGTGCGAGCCCGCGCACAGCGATTGTTTCCCCTGTGACGGAGCGATTTCGGTTACATCGCCAGTAATGGAAAATTTGGCGGTGGTTTCTACTTTCGCCTACCATTGCGCCTCATTCAGTCATTTTCGTGATTTTTAGTAAATGTAAAAATGAAAGATCAGACTTTTTTCTTTCTAAAAATATAAGTTTTGTTCTTCAATACGAAAAATAAGGTCTGTTATTTTTGAGGGAAATTGCCGTCTCATTTTGCTGAAGCTTCACGTCTTTCCTTTTCAATACACTT
This sequence comes from Strongylocentrotus droebachiensis, assembly GCA_035222895.1. Lineage (NCBI taxonomy): Eukaryota > Metazoa > Echinodermata > Echinoidea > Camarodonta > Strongylocentrotidae > Strongylocentrotus > Strongylocentrotus droebachiensis. Next base: position 104,220 of record JAVYIG010005044.1, read on the forward strand.
ACAATACAAAATACGCAAGCACCTCCGCACGCGCAGATCGGTCGATACCTCTATTCATTCCCCTATTGTCAATGACAATGATTGTCTTCTGCTAAAACTCGGCCAATTATCCTACATCCTCTTCTTTCAAAACAGTAATCTTCCAGAGTAGATACATCTTTACATTCGTTTGTTCCTCTAAGGGTAGGGTCCTGAGATAAGCTGAGATAAGCGTTTCATAAAAGAGGAGGTCCATACATGAATGATTCGCTAAATTGGTCGAGTTGTTGAAATGAAAAGGCACTGGTAATCAAAGGGGAGAAGATTTACCAAATCCTTTTATCAAAGCATACTTTTATACACAGTTTAGAGTAAGGTCGGTTATTTGTAGCCAGCTAGTGAAACACGGCGAATCGCAAATTTAATTTAAAAGGAATAGGTCTTCATGAATAGGACGGCCTAATAATATTATTATATGAATATCTACAATACATCTATCGAAATGTGGGAAAAAACGCCTTCTCATATTGACCAGCGAAAATCATCCATCACCGATGGAAAATCACCATGTAATCATCTTCACCAACAAAACCAATAATCCAAAGCCTTGAATCAAGGCAAGAATGTAAAACGGACGCGCACGTACGCGTCCGTCTCCAGCTGTACGGTTATTTCGATCCGAACACAAACTTAGGGTAAAGTTGAAATGATATCACCTTTTTCTCGATTTTTTTCCACGTAACTTTTTTTTTTTTTTAACAGATGAGATGAATGAATATATCTAAATAATACTTCAAAGAACTTTAGCACAATATATCTAATAATAAGCTGGAAAACTTTGTCAATAAATTAGGGATACATCTCGGCTTCTGTAGAAGCCCGTCGTCACAGACTTAACAACTCGCTCGGCTTCTGTAGAAGCCCGTCGTCTCCAAAGTGTTAAGTGTAGTTTGGGTCCAATAATAAGTAGGGTTGGGTCCAAGATGATGTCAAAGAAGGCCCACAAGACCCTATATTCAAAATGTCTTTACCGTGAAAGTGGGTAGCCCCCCCCCCCCCCCCCCACAGCATTCTGCTGCTTGGTCACTTTGTTCCCTAGCAAAGTGTCTCTATACTACTTTAATAAGAGAACTATACTGTCTCACAATGTGCCCCCTCCCCAGACTTTAGAGACCCTGTTGATGCCTTTGCCACAGATAGGGGATAGGAGATGTACAGTATCTGATTGATAAACGTCTGTAAAAACACAATTAGTAGTAGTAGTAGCTGTCACTTTCATAAAGGCTGCTTGCAAAGGCGGGTAAGTACCGGTAGCTCTTGCAAGTTACTAACGGCACTCTCTCAAGCAGTTTCACACCGGTGAGGACAAGCCAGGACGGGTGTGAACCACTCAAGACCCTGCAGTGACTGGTCGAAGGATGTCGGGAGTTCTATATCGTCAAAACACAATTACCGTACACACACAATAAAGTGAAAGGACACTCACCATAACGGTTAAGAGTATAGGTGATCCCCAGACAGGTGGAGTTCTTGGTCGGGTCCAAGATGATGCCAAAGAAGTCCAGTTCTACTGTGTCATCTTCCACAGGAGGCGGTCTGTCTTCAAGCCCGTCAGGCTTTGGATATTTACCGCCACAGGTACTGCCTATGGAACACAAAGAGTGATGTTCACCATAACATTTGTCATATATGTACAATATCGTCTATTCATGGGAACATCAGAAGTAGTTTGGTCTACTAACCAATTTATCAATATAAGGAGTGACTCAAGGAATTGTACCAGCAAAACATTATAAATCTTTAAGCAAAGAGAGAAATTTATCGCTGGAGTGGTGCAAAACAGCTCTCGTATATTGTTTCGGGTATCATATATTCATGGAATAATCAACAGTTGCGTATTTATGTTTGGTCTATCATCAAAATGATCAAATTAAAAATAATTAATATGAGTCACCCTGTCTGGAAAAAAAAACCTGAATTCTAGACCAAATATGCAATAAATAAAGTAATAATAACCCAATTAGGGGGTATACCAAATGAGCTATACACAATATTATATTAAAGGTTTTGAACACACTGATGAATAGACTGGTGGATAATGTACAAATAGGATATAAGGAAACTTATGCTAGGTGAGATGGATAGTAGACTGACAAGGTACATACATGTACACATGCACACCTGTTTGAAATTGAGCTAAACAAGCTTAGATACTTAAAAAATTGACATTGGACAAAATAGCAAATATAAAAATTCATTCCTACTTTCTTTTGAACTGGAGGTGTATTAACATCAAGCAACTTTGAATAAGAGACAAAATGGAGATAAGTTATACTTTTGATGTAAGTATTATTTATTTCAGCCTTTTTTTTGTTTCATAGAATTCATGGCTGTCGCCATAAATATAATCCTACTCTAAAATATGTATGCCGAATTCAGAACTAAAACAATGTGCAGACTATTGTAGATGAAAAATGTATAGATTTACATTGGATGAAATGATCCATATACAGACTAAGGTTAAAGAATTATCTACACGATGAAGAGTTCAAACTCTAACGGTGCTTTATAGAATGGCAAACATAAATAGCTGGTATCACAGGTCATTTGGAATATAAATGTATTGGTGAGATAAAATTCTACTACTCAAAAACTATATCTTCCTGAAATAATATTGTATGGATGGGATTATCTGTTTTAACCTTGAATAATTTCAATTTGATGTTTTCTTCCTATGTTTCAATTGTATTTGAAGATATTATTTATATATTCCAATCAATCCTTCAGAATTTTCAGATGAGTTATATTTTATTATTTTTTTTAAACTGAAACTACTAATATTCTGACACTTACTGCTACCACACAGATCTTCATTCAGTGCCTCGTAGCCATATTCGTTGCCACCCTGTGAAAAGAATGAGGACAAAAATTGGGTCATTGGTTATGAATCAAGATAGAGAAACTAGGTGAAAATTGTAAAACTCATAAACCGGAAGAGCATCAAAGTACAGGTATCTCACACAATCACATCTTCTCTGGTAACATGTAAATTTCTATCTAAATTCAGTCAATTAAATAATTGTTCTTAAAAATAGATTCACAATCAGTAAGATATAAATGCAACATATTGGTCATATCAATCCCTTTTCATCAACAGTTCCATTTACAGATCCCAAACACAATTTTTGTGAGTCACGTCAGTAAACTTTCGGCAGGCGTTTTCGTCGTGTATACCTGTAGTTGCTATGCAACTAATGCCAAAACACCTGATGTAAGAAAAATCAATGATTTTTAGTTTCATCGTAAATGCAGCTAATGTATAATTTAGATGTTAATCATATTGAGAAAGTATTCATGAATGAACTGGGATGATGCTCTGTTGGGTTTTGAAGTTCACAGTATACATTTATCTGTTTAGAGCCAGAAGGGCATTAACTCATACAGGTATCTATTAATACAGAGTTAAAGCCATCACAGCTCTCAAAAGATGATACTGTACATAAATAATGTGCAGGAGATAAAATGGAACGTACCAACAAGATCAATGCTGGAAGGCAGTCCGTAATGGCAATACAAGTCACAGAACTATGCAGGGGCATACATGTATGCACATTCAATGGGGCATGACAATTAGAGAGCTTGTCATGGATGACTTCAACGTCACAATATTGGTATACCAGGGTTCATGTTGGTTGGGTAAAGTCAGCCAGTCAGAAAGGCATTGAATCAATGTAAAACAGTATCCGTTAAAGCCTTTCTGGCTCTCAGCAGATGATGCTGTTTGTTTTATATGACTGCTAAGAAAGCATGTGTATGTTTGTAAGTAACTAAGCAACCAGGAGACCAATGGCTTTAAAGGTAAAGACCAGTATTTGAAACGCACCAATTTCAAAAAAGTGAAATGGAAGCTCTTATTACCAATCATGTGAAAGAGTATATTTTGAATAATACATGATGATCAAATTTTTGCCGGGAAACCGCCTACTAATTGATATATTTGGTAAATTAGTTTATCTATTGGTGTGTGAGAGATAAACGCACGTGTCGCGCACGTGTGCGTAGTCCCATATACATCTTTCTGTGTACAGTGCTTGTAACTTTATGAAGACTGGGCCAAATTTCTTATCATTTTGATGATTCCAGAACCTTGCAATACAGACCAATATGCTAGATGATCAACCTTTTCTGATCGATTCCACAACGTTTCTTTCACAATGCAATCGCATGACCATAACTGGTCTTTATCTTTAAGTCCTCCCGAGGTCCTTTTTAAAGAGGATTAATGCCTTACCAAAGGGCCGGCTTGGTTTCGAACCAGGGACCTCCTGGTTACGAAACCACTGCTCTACCACTGAGCCATCATGCCACGCGCTCAAAGTTGACAAAATGTACCCAGACAATATTTTTTCATTGAAGAACAAAACATGGTTCCACTTTCCACCTTTTTTATACTTCTAGAGATGTGCCAAACATATTGACTTCACTAATAAAAAGAGAGTACTTAACCCATGAACGAACCAGTCTGGGCATATAGACAAGATCATAATAACAGCAAAGCTAGGTCATAGTACAGCTATTTATATCTGCTGGCAATGAAAGTCAGTGACCCACTAAGACACGAACCCAACCTTTTCAAACTGTGAAGGACCTATTGATCATGTACATGAATTATCCCATCCTTCAAAAAATTGTTTGAAAGGTTCATTGAATTTCATTCTACCATGAAATTTAGCCCCTCTGTATTATAAGGTTTAACTTGGCTTTGGCTGATTGCTCAAAAATATTTCTCACCCTCTCCATGTACATACTGGTACTATCTTACACATAAGTGTGAAGGAATCAAATTTGTCATATGAAAGAGCATTTTATTTGTTACTGCCTTGCTCATTCCTTTTTCATACATCACATTCTTAGCATGATTGTTTGGATTTAAAATATTTGAGATATTTTCAATTTCATGAATGTAAACCAGTATAATCAAGCCTTCATAAGTTCATATACTGTACATGTATAATGTGTTGCACCATGCTTGTGGATCAGTAATCATGCAGCTCATATCTGCTCTTTACAAACTTTGAATTCTTCATCAGAAAAGTTTCCATTTGTCGAAAGCATGCAATGTACATGCGGTTCATAAATGTAGTTCAACAAACTTTATAAAATCTTCCGTATATATAGCCATAGATTGTATTTCTTCTTTCTTTGTCTTTTCTCATTTCACTGATTTGCACCTTGTACTAGTTTTCTTTGAAAGATGGCACACCAATGGGCTACATGTACACTGGTGGTTAGCTTTAATACCTACAGGGAAGTACCAGGATAGATCATGACCTCAACTCTTTATTTGCTTTATTCGACTAATGGACCAACCAGAAGACTGCCATACTTAACATTTGTCACATGCACAATGCTACAATACACTTCAAAACAATGTGGCAATCTATGAGTACATCATGATGAGGTAGATTAAGAGTTAAAACTGCATGTGTATAAATATTTTTTGACAAAATTTGCAAATACCATTACAACTGAACTTGTATGATTGGATTACCAGTGGAATAGTACCAGTAAATATATTCATGAACTCTTCCATCTTAAAAAGATCTTCAAAATGTTGTGGCGAAGATACGGTTAGAGAATAAAACTGGAAGTCTATCTAAATATTCATGCAAATACATGGGTAAACAATGCGACAGAGGGCAAACTTTTCGCCCATTTCAAATAAACATATTTCATATATTCATCTAGCAAGCAAAGCAAATCATCTCTGCCTAAACATGTATATCTACAGTATACATATGGTGGCTAGATTTGGTACAACGTCCAATTTCTATGCATACACTCAGTTTCTTTGCACTACCTACGGGTACTTTGCACGATGTTGTTATCTACAATGTAATTCTGTATGCCCTTTTTGCTATACGATGATTCTTAATATGAATTTTGTATATTTGAAGCCACCGGGTAGTGGGCTCTCATGGAAAATTCGACACCATTCTGGTGTGTACCCCATAACTGGTATTGTCAATCACCAGTATTAGCCTTCAGATTTATGACCAACAGGTCTTACATATAATGACGGGTGGGGGGGGGGGGGTATTTCTTGATGGGACTATGTGTTCGCTGTGTGCGAGATTTGTACACCAACTAATGTTATTTCCACCAAGTCTGGTGTCAGCAAATTATGACCGGCTATATGTACTGGACATGAAAACTGACGACCATCTCCCTTTAAATTTGTTAAAGTCTGAAAGGGTTATTAGCGAACAACAAGGTACATCAACTACGTGATTAATATGGGGGTCATCCCCTGATCATGATCTAATAGGAAACTTTCTAAGGTCACCTTACAAAATAAAACATAATATCAAGCCAAAGTGTCATAAACTATAATTACCACAAGGACAAAGACCAAGGGGAGGGGGGATGTAAATGCTGAAATGTATTAATCAAATACGTTTGTACATGTAGAATTACAGATAACTAAATGTATTCCATGGCATGCCGGTTTCCCAAAAGATTTATTGCACACAAATTATTAACAAAATATAGCTACATTTACATGTACACCATTTTTATTATTTGTTACACGATCATTTTGAATGAAGTTTCTTCAAGATTATGAGCACATTTTCTTTGGAATATTGTATAATCAAATGAATGCACAATGCAAATGTTTAATTTATTACATCTAAACTTAAGACCTCACTCACACCTGTACAAGGCTATCATGGATATACATGTACATGTACCTTGTACTCGCACACAGCTAAATATACTTTTTCATTTTAAGGTAAAAATTGGCAGATTTTTTTTTGTAATTAGCAAAGATTGGTCCAGGGTAGATCATACAGACATAAGGAATGAGAAAGAGAGCATCTAAACAGAGGCATTGAGGGAGGGAGGGGGGGGGGGGGCTGCATGTGAGAAGACATATTGTATAATGCTGTATATATACTAGCTCTTTATTATGCTGTCCCCTGCCCCCCCCCCCCCACTTTCAAAATTTATATATGGTTCCTGCTCTTGAATCAAGCTAGACATCTGCAAAATGTAAGTAAATCAAATCCTTATATCGGTTTGGGATTTCCTTTGTTTTACTTGTGGAGTAGTGTTTGCATGTCACCCAGCTAGTTTTGGTCTACAAGGACCCTATGTAATTGAGGCAACTACATGTAGGTCTACATGTATATTTACAATGGACAAATAGTAAAAATGTTATTTTCGTCATCCAAATGAACTACACGTAGGTCTACTGCAAAACCAGAAATTACATGAATAGTCAACGGTAGTGATTATTATAGCAAGAATCTTACAGAAATCACAAAAGTAATTTGGCAATTGTGATTCAATTATTTTGTTGTATGAAACTATCAAGATAACCACTTGCAAAATTGACAAACAGTGCAGGAATACAGTGCAAATATCAGATAAAATATACCATATCTTGCAGGCTAAATATGCTGGGATGGTTTCCTATATATTGGTCATTTCAAGTTTTGAGCCCCCTCCAATGAGTAATGTTAGCCAACATCATTCAACACCATTTTCACTTTGTGCAATTGGTTTTTATTATTCAGGAAAAACAAAACTGACAGTAACACTGATTAAGTTTTTAATTGAGCTTATTTCATAATTCAGAATTCAGCTCTAACACTTCAAATCGTAATTATATCTGCTGACTTGAGCAATGTATTTTCGTGAAATAGGGAACCACCATTCTAAATTCGCTCCGCAAAGCTCATTGCGTCACACACATTAATCTATTTTCCCACGGCCACCGACTCGACCGAGTGGTCTCCAAATCAAACCACAATATTACAATGTATCTCTTACTTGTGTTGGACAACCAATAACTTTGGGCCAAACTATGACTAATATGTGGTCTTTGCCATTTAATTGAACATTCGAGTCACACGCAATCATATTCACTTATCATCATTATGAAACAAAATTATGACTTTTGGCATACCGAGCTCCATGTGTATTCACTACGGCACCTGGGATTCTCTGCGGCAGCCTGTGCGATGATTAGTAACCCCACGATTAGGGCGAAAGCAGACACGATAAAAAGTGACGACATGGGAACCATGGACATGGTGTCTACAGCCACAACAGTAATTTCAGAAGTAATAATAATGAATCCAAAAACAGATCATGCTATATGCTTCCTAAAAGATCAAGAACATGTTGATTTGATGATGGATAGCGGTGGGTTGTGTTGAACATTGCTGAGCGCCGTCTCTGTCTGCTATCTTCCTTCGTACCACTGACAGTCGTCTGCTACTCACTTGCATGCAAAATGTAAACAATGCATGCGGTCCGCGTGCGCGGATAGACGCACACCACAACCACCAGTTTGCACTCGATCAATGCATGCAGAGATTTCAAATGCCTTGATGATACGCACTCTTCCGTGACTCTCTTTAATCCCTTGGGCTATGTTTACGTACTTTTGACGTATACATGTACATGATATACGAAATATATATTAGCCTTTTGTAATTCAACATTCAACACTGCAGGACGACGGGAGAGGCGATGCCCTCGTGACGGGAGGTGGGCACATAGAATATTCTTTTCCAGCTAGGTCGAGGCCCAAGGGGGCCCAAGGCGCTGTCCCTGTGTCTAAGGACAAAATTAAGAATTGTAGGGTTTTTTAAGAAGTAAAGTGAAGTACTATTTTAAGAAAATGAGGGTTTACTTTGTTCCACAGGCGTTGGGGGAACTGGTTGAAAGGATTTCAAGCCAATTTGGGAGTTATAGAGAAATGAAGGAGTTGACATGCATGTAGACCGAAGCAGTGGCGGATCCAGGCCAGGGGGGGGGGGGGGGCGGGGGACCCGGGGTCCCGCCCCCCCCCCCCCCCCTTGAGAAAAAAAATCATGTAAAAACACGTGATTTTTACCTTTTTTTTGAGGGGGGGGTGTACATTTTAAAGTTTTCGAGGACCAAAAAAAAAAAAAATGTGCTCACTACCCCCCCCCCCCCCCACTGAGCGAATTGTCGGCCGCGATTTTCAAATTTTCGGGAGCAAAAAAAAAAAAAAAAAAGTTGAGCCCCCTCCCCTAAGAAAATCCTGGATCCTCGCCTTGACCGAAGTGCTTATCATGTTGATAGAGCAAGGAGATGTAGGCTAAAGAGGAAGTATAGTTGACAAATAATTTGAACAACTATCCGGTATTGTGTTCTCTCAGTAACTGGAAGCCAGTACATGTAGTTCACGGTGACCATTTCGTTTTTTGAGAAGTTAGCCGACCCTTTGACATTATTTTGATAAGGGCGTCTGATTTACTTCACATGGGCCCTTTTCACCTCAGATGGATGCCTAACTTTACCTCTAATGAGGTAGAGTTTAGAGTCAAAGTGATTGATTAATAATTGATTGATTTTTATTCGACAAGCTTCCATATTACATTCAATAATAACAGATCAAAATTAAGTCAGCTTGAACAGGATAACCCACGAAAGCTCGGGAGCTTATTTCCAGTGGAGTCAGATTGTCAATGACAGGTTCGTCAGTTAGGCATACGTTTTGTCAGTGGCGTAAATTCAACCTTTTTAGAAAATAAAAGAAGAAGACGGGCCCCCTCCCCTTGGCTCAAGGTGGGGGGGGGGGGGGGTGGATGTTGAGTTTTAAAAAAACCTTCCCCCGTTGAGCAAAACAAAATTTACAAAAATTAGTGCTCTGCCCCACCCCCCCCCCCCCCCCGCTTATTTGCCGGCTGGCTAATTCGCCGCTAAAGATTTCTCACGAATTGGGCCCCATATATTTGGCCCCTCCCCTGCCGCCGGCTGAATATGCCCCTGCATTGTAGTGCAAGATGGGGGAGGAGTAATGCCTTGGGCGCTACATTAAGGCGGATTTTTTAAATTCAAATAGGTGCCCCCTGTTACCATTTTGACTCATTTTCATCCCTATAAATGAATGTCAATATATCATTCATAAACTATGCTGCCGGGGCATCTTTTAAATTACATTATATGAAACACCACCAAGTGCCGCTTCATATACATGCTTATGGTCTTTCTACCTTGAAGTGACATTTTAAAAGATTTAACAATTTTACTCTTATTTGTTTTATTGAAAAGTATAAGAGGATGTGTTTGTACAGGCCATTCTCCTCTCTCTCAACGGCGGGGGCTATGTTACCACCAAAGACGTTACCACCCATCCCCGGATTCACGCTGGCACGGTCGTGTGGAAACATAACATTAATGTAATTAGAGCAACATCGATAAATGAAATACTAAAACACCAAGTCACATTACTGACCTAGTTTCGGAGGCAAATGGCACGTGCCTCAAATCGAATGACAAAAGAGAAATTAAAAAAGAGAGAAAAAACAGAATAGAAAAGGAGGGAGGGGGAGGTAAAGTGAGAAATTGAAGAGCACGAGGACAGAAGACGATTGAACCAGGGGCGTAAACAGGATTTTTTTTTCGAGGGGGGGGGGGGGGGGGTTACAATTTGAAAATCGCACAGAAAATTTCGCAACGACTTAGCCAACCGTTGAATAAGCGGGAGGGGTGGGGGGTAAGAGCACTTTTTTTTTTTGGGGGGGGGGGGGGGTCCAGATTTGAGGGAAATTTTCGCAACGACTCATCCAGTCCCGAAAATTTGGCCGACCGATGTTTTGTTCACAAAAACAATTGAGGGGGTTCGACCCCCAACCCCCCCCCCCCCCCTGCGTACGCGCCTGGATTGAACTTATCCTGCCCCTCCCCCCATCAGTGGCCTTGTAAGTGCGCACAAATTTTCTGGGTAAGCCCCCAACCCCATCATGCATCATCCTAAATGACTTTATTTTTGTCACGCCCCTGCCAGTGCCAAGTCATCTCCGAGGCAATTCGGAATAAACTGCAGCTCGAACAGAACATAGTACGGTTTACAAACTGAAACTGTTGTGGTACTATATGAACAACACCATAGTTCATTGATGTGCGTAATGAGGCCGCGATTGGCGGAAGGATACCGGAATAAAGGACTTTCAAGATGGCCACTTATACATGAACCTTGTCTACAGTGATCTCTTATTTATCCGTTCATCTGATCTTTCAACATGGTGGCAGCGGTCAAAAGAATTGCCATATCTATTACTATTGAACTGCAGATCACATAGGGCAAGCAATAATCTTGAATGACTTATGAAAGATTGATAAGGGACGGTTTTTGAACTGCCGACAATCACACTGCACAGCCAGCAGAGTAACCTCATGACAGCCGCGTCTCCAATATGACTTTGTGTCGGCGTAAGGTTGCGCACTATATTGCGCGGGAAACACTACGAATAGACTAGTGTATTGACTGTCAGACTAAAGCCCTATACATTCAGGACCAGAACTGATGCGGAGGCAGAACCAGAGCCTAGAGGCTCGCCAGGAGCAGAGCCTAGAGGCTCGTCAGGAGAAGAGCCTAGAGGCTCGACCGGGACCGGGAACAGTACAGCTCTAAGGCCGCTACCTCGGACTTCCAGCCCTGCACTGCATTATGGTTTTGGAACTAGCTAAGCCACTCGGACCCAGAGCGTCGTGTTGCGGACCGTGCAAGTAGATCCAGGACTGATTGCTGGACTTGGCCGGATCTGATTGTGGAATGAAAACTAGATTAGACTCTCAATCAAATGGACTATAATCTAAGCAGACATATAATGTTTGGACTCGGTTTGAAACAATTAGGCTAAACCATAATTAATGTGCTTTGTCGTATAAAACTAGATTCTAGTCTAGATCTAGTACTGATCTAGTCTATCTAGTGGTCTAGATCAAGACCTAGCCTAGATAGATAGTCTAGACACTTTTTTCTAGTCTAGACTCTACTTATGGATCTAGACTAGACCGAGTATGAGAATGAGTATGAAGAACAAGAAGGTGTAATTTGATCAAAATCTACTTTCGCCTTGTTCTATATTACTAGACTTGGTCTAGATCTGGACTAGGCCTAGTCTAGATTTCTAGATGTGTTTACTTTAGACCTTAACAAGTCCAGTTTCTACATGTGGACCTGTCCTAATTAAGTGAATGATACACACATAATCTATCTCTTACATGTAGATGTAGATCTAGATCTATGTAGAAGTGCTGGTGTACTAGATCTAGATTCTAGTGGTAGACTCTAGTACTGGTACTAGACTATAGACCAAACAGTGGTCCGTGGTATCCCCTTAAAGCGGGTCCAGGACCAGTTGTCTATGCTAGACCAATTACACAAGGGGGTCTAATTGTCTATGGATCTAGACTTGATATATTCTGATACATTTGAACCTACATTTTGAAGTTGTACATAGTCTATAGTGTAAATGCTAATTGCTATGTAGGCCTACATGTCGATTTAAGTCACAATTCATGTATTACATGTAATTACCTGTGTAGTCTAAGACCCCATTGTAGAAACCAGGACCATGGCTCGCTATCCAGAGATGAAGTGGGACCCTCAGTGTGGTCTCGCTGAAGAATTCACGTTATTTCAACAGCGAATGGAACTTTGCCTTCTCGATAATGAGATAACTGATACTACAAAACAGGCAACAAAAATAAAGATAGCTCTTGGGAACGAAGGGTTACGCAGGATAAACGCCTCTAGCCTCAGTGTAGAGGATCAGAAGGACCCAGGCAAGCTATGGGCCCTAATCGAAGGCCAACTGAATGTCAAAGTGAACTTCAGGATTCATCGTCTCGAATTAATGCGATACAAGCAGATGTCTGGAGAAACGATCGACGAGTTCGTCAATAGATGTCGGAGTAAGGCAAAGGAATGCAAATTCACCGAGGGGGAATTGAGTGAAAGACTTATAGAGCTGGTGATTTCGTCTACACAACTCGAGTCATTTCAGAAAGACCTACTCGACAAAGAAAAGGGGTTCTCAATTGATAAGCTTCTTGAAGAAGGCCGCAAATATGAGGCCATTCAAGTCGGTAAACAGTGCCTGCAGACGCTCCACACCGTTGGAAGTGGGAACATTGATGCTGTTAGTCACGACAGTAGGCAAAAATGCAGGAACTGTGGTCTTTCACACCTTCCAAAGAGGTGTCCAGCCTTCGGGGACCTGTGCAATTCGTGTGGCGTCAAAGGACACTGGGCGAAGATGTGTCGAAAGACGAAAAAACAGGTCGAACCGAAGATCCCTCCTAGACGTCCACCATCACAAGACAGGTGGAGCTCGCAGCAGAGAAGGCCCAGAAACAGGCAGTATAGGCCTACATCCTTTCATAGCAGGAATCAGCGTAAGGTTGACGAAATTGGACCGGACGACACAAACCAACTGGACAGTAAGGAACGTGAATTCCACATGATACATATATCGCTAAACTCTATTGACTCGGAGCAGACCGAAGCATATGCAAATATCAACATCATATGTCCAGACCTGAGGGGTCATCATCGCCTCAATGCAAAGGTTGACACGGGAGCCAGCGGTAATGTTCTGCCACTGCGGACGCTGAAGGACATGTACAGGGCTCGATGGAAAGATGTTATCCGTCCCACTACTACGCGACTATCTGCCTACGGAGAAACGCCTTTACGCTGCTTAGGCACCCTGATGATGTCGATGATGTATGAAGGGTCGCCTTGGGTCGTAGACCAAACATGGTATGTTGCGGACGTAAAGGGACCAGTCATTGTCGGACTTCCTACTTCCAGAAAGCTAGGGATTGTTACGATTCACACAGTAGAACAACAGATGGGCCTGGACAGTCCAAATGATCTTCCTCCCATCAGGTCAGCTAAAGACCTACAGGCGGCTTACCCAGACCAGTTTGACCAGATTGGGAACTTCAGTGGCAAGGCAACGTTGCACTTGAAGAAGGATGCAACTCCATCAATTGATGCGCCTCGAAAATGCAGCATCCACCTGAGGGACAAGCTCAAGAAAGAGCTGGATCAGATGGAAAGAAACGGCATCATTAGGAAAGTTACTCATCACACAGATTGGTGCAGTTCCCTCACCACAGCCCTGAAGAAGGATGGGTCATTGCGAGTCTGCCTTGACCCCAAAAGGCTCAATCAAAACCTGAAAAGATGCCCTCATAAGATTCCAACTCTAGAGGAGCTCAATCCTGCATTCTCACAGGCCAAGTACTTCTCGAAATTGGACGCAAAGGCAGGATATTGGTCAGTCCACCTGGACGAAGAATCGCAGGAGCTTACTACATTCAGATCACCATTTGGAAGGTATTGCTTTCGCAGACTTCCATTTGGACTTTCGGTGAGTCAAGACATCTTTCAACAAAGGATGGACACAATCCTTGCACAGGCGCCCGGCTGTGAAGGTATAGCTGACGATATAGCTGTATTTGGCAAGACTGAACAGGAGCATGATGATAATCTCTGGAGACTGATGGGAGTTGCACAAAAAGAAGGTCTGGTGTTCAACAGTACAAAGTGTGTGATCAAGGCGAGAAGCATTAATTTCTTTGGTTCACTGTACACAGACAAAGGCATACAACCAGATCCTAGCAAGTTGGAGGATGTCAGAGAAATGCCTACACCACAGAACAAGGACGATCTCCAGCGAGTGTTAGGGATGATGACCTATTTATCACCATACATCTCAAACTATGCTGAAAAGTCAGCAATACTGCGTGATCTTCTGAAGAAAGATGTTCCCTTTACCTGGCAGGAGGACCATGAGGAATGCTTTCAACGATTGAAATCAGAAATTTCAGAAGGAAAGTGTCTACGGTACTATAACCCCAGTGTCCCAACAGTACTAGAGGTAGATGCATCGCTCAAAGGACTTGGAGCCTGCCTCCTTCAGAATGAAAGACCAGTCGCATTCGCCTCAAAGAGTTTGTCAGATGCACAATCCAACTACTCAAACATAGAGCGAGAGACATTGGCACTTGTTTTTGGGATCACACGTTTCCATTCATATCTGTTTGGTAACCAGTTCACAGTCTACACTGACCACAAACCACTCGAAACGATCTGTAGAAAGCCCCTGGGGAGTGCGCCTCCAAGATTACAGAGGCTTCTCGTCAAAATACAGGGCTATGATTGTGATATCATATACAAGCCCGGAAGTCAGATGACATTACCAGACACACTCAGTAGGTTGCCAAACCCCAGAAAGAGAGGAGACGTCATCGTTGAGCTCCATGTAGATGAAGTCATGGAATTAGAAGAGAATCATGACAATGATCTGGCAAGCTTCACACCTATGAAGCAGACACAGCTGCAGAGAGAGACAGCAAGCGATCCAAACTTGAAGCAGCTGAGTAGAATTATCCACGATGGATGGCCAGACGTGATTAAGCAGGTTCCAAGCAGCTCAAGGATTCACTGGTCATACCGAGAGGAACTGGGTGTCGCCAACGGCATTATCTTCAAAGGAAGACAGGTGTTGATACCTTCAACGCTGCAATCAGACATCCTGGAGCAGCTACACACGAGTCATATGGGTATAGAGAGAACTCGTAGACTAGCAAGGGACACGGTATACTGGCCAGGCATCAATAAGGATATTGAAAACCTTGTCAAGACTTGCCCTGCTTGCCAAGAGAACCAGGATCGGCAACAAAGGGAACCACTACAACCGCACGAAGTTCCAATGACGCCATGGACAAAGGTAGCCACAGACCTGTTTTTTCTTGATGGAACTGAATACTTACTCATTACTGACTATCATTCCAAGTTCCCTGTGATCAGGAAAATGCACAGCACCACAAGTGCTTCAGTTGCTACAGTAATGAAAGAAACCTTCAGCCTCCTGGGAGTGCCCTCCGAAGTTATATCTGATAACGGACCCCAGTTCATTGGAAAAGCCTTCAAAGACATGTGTGAGTCATGGAACATCAAGCACACCACCTCATCGCCGAGATATCCGCGCTCCAATGGCCTGGCTGAGCGGATGGTACGCACCATAAAGTCGATGATTAAGAAGTGCAAACAGACAGGACAAGATGTCCAAAAGGCACTTCTCCACCTCCGAGCAACGCCTCAATCGGACCTTCCATCTCCTGCCGAAATGATGTTTGGGAGGCGAATGAAGACATCACTTCCAGGTCGCCATGATCATGACAGACAGATGAGCGATGTCCACGACCAGCTCCAGCGAAGGCGGGATAGGATGAAGACCGACCATGACAGACATGCCGGTCGGGTACTGTCCCCCCTGAAGGTCGGTCAGAAAGTCAGAACCTTGCATCCAGACGATAACACATGGCTGCCGGCTGAGGTTTCAAGAGTTTGCCCAGAACCGAGATCGTATGAAGTGACAACACCAAATGGCAGGGTGTTAAGGAGAAACAGGTCCCATCTAAGAGAGATGCCGATACACACAGAGACGACAACAGCACCCACACCAGGGACAGAGCATCTTCCAAGAGAGGATGGTGACAACCGCACAACAACCGCAGGAACACAGGATTTCGATGGTTCAATCCCTCGTTCTGACTCTTCTGCCTATGTCACACGATATGGTCGCAAGGTTAATCCCCCATCTCGTTATCAAGAATAAAAACTTCATCGATTAAAAGATTGATAAACAACAACTATACTTTATTTGTTTAATGATTTAGCATACCCGGTAGAATTACATTGATGATAGTAAAACCTCATATTTGACATCAGGTGATTAAATTTCTTAATCAGTATACATGTATAACCAAAATGTTTTATATAACTGCCACGCTTAATATTGGTTATCTTTCAACAGAAAATCTCTTTTGTATACAGAACCAAATTTAGCAATTGTATGTCGTGCTCGTGCATGATATTTCTTCTCTCCACACAAATGACCAGGTATTATAGTTTTGTTACGCTGATTTGTCGTATTGCTAAGTCCTAATTGAAATGGGATGAAAAACGTTTTTTTCACAGGAAAATGTTGTTTATAACTGTTTGCCAGAAAGCAATATGGAATCACTTTAGTTTATTCCAGCAAAAGTTGTGTAAATTATAAAAAGTGAATTACATACAAGTATGTCGATTCGGCAACAAAAATATGCCTGTTATAGTGGAGGACACTATTTTACCATTCTAAAATTTGTTTTTTCTTGTTGAAAGGTACTTGTAAGTTTTAGTTGAACAGTTTTTAGTACTGTGCTTCTCGAAAAAAAAAAAAAAAAAAAAAAAAACAAAAAGAAAGAAGAATATGTTTGGAATGTTTCCTCTTGTTGAAATTTCTAAATTGTGTTACTGTTTTAGTGGATAATTTCCGTCATGTACAGTGCCTATTGAGCAGGGAAGATATAACTGGTTAATGAGAGCACTATCAACTTGTCATTGAAAGAAGGGGGATGTTGTGGTACTATATGAACAACACCATAGTTCATTGATGTGCGTAATGAGGCCGCGATTGGCGGAAGGATACCGGAATAAAGGACTTTCAAGATGGCCACTTATACATGAACCTTGTCTACAGTGATCTCTTATTTATCCGTTCATCTGATCTTTCAACAGAAACAAGAGAATGTCGATAGTGAATCGGTGACACCTCCTGTAGTAGGGCAGTATGTTGCAGGAGACTTGCATGGAGAAGGTCCATGGTCGAATGTCCATTCGTAGTTGGTCCATGGTGGAACTAAGGAAATAATCTTGAATTCTGGTAAGGCTTCTAAAATGATTATATATTGCCGCTAAATTTATGTTACATCAAAGATTAGAAGCAATATGACATTATTATTATCAAACAAATAAAGTTATCAGCGATATGATATAATTGCAAAGATTATTTCCTCTGCTGATTGTGAAGACTGGTCTCGTAGCTTTTTTTTTCTTCCTGGATGATGGTCATTAGTGCAGACTGCGAGTCCAAGTCTCTGATTCTGATAGAATAAAACAAACCTTTAAAAAAAAATTGTAAATACATCAGAATTTTTAGAACACTATATTGCCCCAAGAAGCAAAACCAACAGAACAATATCAATCGAAAAATGAAAAGAAGGGAAAGAAAAGAAAAAATAACAAAAGAAAAAAAGAAAAGAAAAAATAACAAACAAAAAAGGATAGAAAAACCAAGAAAATTTAAAAGAAAAGAAAATGAAGAAAAGAAACACTCGCAATTTAAACATTGACAACTGTATGTTATAGAGATAATAACAATTACAGAAACGTATAGAGGCCACATTCATTCAGAAAAAAAAAATATTTTGGGCATTGTTTGGATTACACTTCCGATCGGTTTGTATGATAGCATTGTTCATTAAAAAATTATAACATCAACCAATTGAAAATGAATGACAACATTTTTTTATTTCATTATAACTTGATTGGCCATTTTTTCTGATCTATGATGTTAATATATATTTAAAGTTTCATGATCTATATAAATTTTGGATATAATGTATTCATCAAAATATGATTCGGTTATAATTAACATAGGTTAAGAGTCATTTGCCGTCGTAATGTTTAAAAAAGCATTTCAAGTGCCAACAAAATAATAAAATGTCTAATTTTTCCCATGCACGTTTCCGGTAAAACTGCCTCCTCCAATCCGGAAGATGATTGCAATATTTTCTACCATGGTACAGCAGGTGTTAAACACCGGATCATTTACACCAGTACTCTTTTACAAAGAGTGCATCGGGTTTTAACGTGTGTTATTTTGGTATTGCTGGTATCTCTTTACATTGAAGATTATTGCATTGTTTTATACCATCGCCGTGCATGAGCTGTAGGTGCAATATACCGACTTTACACCTTACACTTTTACGAATGGTGTATATTGGTTTTAACGTTAATTTGATATCTTAATGGGACTCCTCTAAACTGAAGATTATTGCGGTCTTTTCTACTGTGCATCTACCGGGAGTTGCAGGTTCAATCCACCAGATTTATATCACACTCTTCAGCTCTTATATTTTGTTCCATTTCGTTTCTCAGGCTGATCACGACAAAACTCACTTCAACCCGAATGACTGTTCTTCATCAAGTATAGTTTGGAGGCCTATTTAGGGATTGAAATGTATACTGTGAGGAATTTCGGTCCCGTAGATGTTCGATCTTGTCGAAGGCAATCTCTTGGACCGTCATCGTTTTTCAACCGTGGTGCCACGAGAGGAAACTTTAGTAATATAAAAAGAAAATTCATTATTATGGAATAACGTTGATTTCGTCAAAACGAATTGTGCGAAACCATTAAAGTATGTAATTTCATTACGAAATAGCATTTTAAAGCTAACAATGTGTCTTTCTTTCTTGCTCGCTTCCCTCGCTCGCAACCTTTATATAGAAACAGGATGATTTCTGGCAGCGAAGTGCCTGAATATCTCAATACTATTATTTTGAGCAACGCGCGACGCGTCGCGCGTTGCTCAAATAGCCTTTATTTTGACAGCGAAGTGCCCGAATATGTATTGTATCTTTTATAGATATCGACATTACATTTTTACCACGCTCGATAGCTTCACTCTCTCGTAACGTTTAGAAACAGGATAATTCTGCGCAATGAGATGCCAGAATCTCATTTTTTTGCATCGAATTGACCGCACATTATTTTTTGTTTGTATTCATGTACTATACTCGGCAGTGAGTTTCCCGCACACTATAGGCCTAGGCCCTAGTGTGTTGATTATAAAGTAAAGTTTTTTAATCATATTAAAAAAAAATTTTTTTGCTCGCTTGCTTCGCTCGCAACGATTGTCAGAGTGGTGCAAAATTGATCTTCTGTCCATGAATTTGGGATTGAGGTGACGCGAAAATTTGTATTTCTATAAAAGTGTGCAGTGACTGAAAAAAAGGGGTTGAAAAATGCTGTCTTCGACCTTCGCATGAAACTTCTTGCGTCTGTATTCTTCTAGTTCAGTTAAACTCAACCATGTGTCTACAACCAAGGGAAAATTACTAACTTTCTTTGTTAAACGTGAACAAAAGCCTATACCCAGAGTCGGATTTCATTTTTTTTTGTAGAGCTGCTATTATGGAGTTTAGTCAGACCCCGGGGGGGGTACTCACGTATATTGGGTATACGGGGATGTGCCGCTCGGAAGGGTGACTTTTTCAGGAAAGATCCTTAGACATGGGTCCCCTTTTCATAAAAAAAATCCTTAGACATGGGTCCCTTTTTTCATTTATTCCTTTCCCCTCTTTTCTCCCTCATTTTCTCCGGGAATTTTTGGATTTGCTCCTATTGTAAATGCCTAAATCTCTCCCATCTCTAAATAAATCCGGGTCAATATTGGGGAATCCTTCGGTGATTGCATTTCCAGTGTACGAGGTGTACGCACTGACCAGTACGTAGCTCGTAAACTCAACTAGACCCCGGGGTACCACATATATCAGGACCCCATGGGCCCTATACCGGGTACTCATATGGCATAATGCGCGCTAGGTATGGTATCCGCCCGTATAGGGGTTGTACCCCCGGGAACTTGTAGCGCTTCGCATGCATGCTGAAATGATATGATCGGCAACTATGATACCCTGCGTACCCTCTGCCCAGCAGCCGGGCAGCAGCGGGGCTCAAGCAGGGAGCTATATAGCCGATGCTTGAGAGCTCGTGTAGATCTACGGATACGTTAATTAAAACAGGAAAAGTCCTTCAATTAAAGGATGCTAGAGGTGCTAGCACAGTATAATTATGTTGCATGGTGTTTTCATCTTTATGTGTGTAAACTACTTGTAAACTACATATAGTATGGTACAGTTTACTAATAAAGAATTTTATCGAGAAACTGCAAAATGATTGGCCATTGTATTATTACACACATAGGTGCATTACTATCCTGGCTGTGTATTAAAAACTGTGCTATTGATTCTCAACATTTCAAACACCACTGTACAAAACTCAACCAATTTCACTCAAAATCGATACTTTAGTTACGATTGATGACACCTAGATAGCAGTAAAATACATTTTTTTTAACTTTCCGATGTTAGAAAGAATAATTTAAAAAATCAAATTGTGAGTCCACTGTCAAACTTTCCGATCAGCCGCATCGGCATAATTGTGTGCATCTGTGTGTTATGAGTGTATTGACTATTCATGTATTTAAATGCCGCCTATTAACACGTAGTGCAGTGCTACAGGTCAATACGCATTAGCGTTGACTCTCTATATGCTTTGCTGAAGTGTATTATTACAGCTTAAAAAATGTAATATTTGAAGTTTGAAATCCTTAGACATGGGTCCATTTTTCATAAAAAATCCTTAGACATGGGTACCTATTTCAGCAAAAGGACCCTTAGATGTGGGTATGGGTTCGGAGGTCTCAGCCGCACACCCCCGTCCGACTATAATCTGAGTACCCCCCCGGGAGTCAGACCCGTCATCCTAGATAGACCAGTCGTCAGATCTATCAGTCTCATGAATGTGGATTGTTGTCCTGTGCATGGACGTCCACTGAGCAGCAAGGTCTCTACCGGGAACCACTTTTGTAGCTCAACTTTCATTCTAGGCCTGTATGCATGTACAGTCTCATCAATGTGACACTGCATGGAACCTACTAAACAGGATATAACACCCTTGTATGGGCAAACCGAAACTAGGGTATATATCTACTTTATATTTTATCCATTTTGTGTGTGGAAAATGATCATCAAAACAAACAACCAATTATTCGGATAAGTGCCCCCACTCGAATCAATCAATATGCATTTTAATGGATAGAAATAGTAAAGAAAAAGACAAAGTCCTATCAGCTGATTAATAATTTTATTTTAACACACTTTATAACATCATTTTGCTTTTAACTTTTAGAGATGGTGATCAAAGATTGATAGATAGATATCTGTACGATTTAATCGCTGTCATTTCCACTTAGAAATATTTTTTTAAATTCCTTGTGGTTGTGTAGAGGACTCCTCCTAAAAAAAAACGGGTGCCATGCAATAAAGACTGCATGGTTCAGTGATTAATTCCCATTAATATTTCAATGAAATATGGCAGGCCTATATTACGTAGTTTCGATGTTTGCATCTAACACAACTAATTTTGCGAGTGGAGATATTATTTGATTAAGAGCCCTTCAAGCCACTTCACAAAAATGGTAATTAGGCGAATGAGTTTAACGTCTGAATACCAGTATATTATTGTTATAACCAGCTAGAGTGACTTCATTATAGCTCTCAATATAAGTCTAGCAAAAGATCTATATATAATAATACCCGTGTCTCGAAGAGCCGGGAGCCCCTGCAAGCAGGGAGCAAACTGAATTTGAATAAAATGAACAAAATAATGCTGCATTATAAATGCATCTCAATCATCAAAATGATGAGGAACACGGTCGAGCGCACCTACTTTCGAAAAAATCAACTTAAGAGTATTCAATATTATTATTGTATATCATTCTGTTTAAAAATCATGTTCGGGATTACGTAATACGTTATTATCATGTTCGCACAAATAGTTGACGCAGAAGACTATTGAAATCGCCTTAAATTGATTTTTGAAATGTAGTTGCGATCGTGTTAAAAAAATAGACGAATATTGCGTCCTGAATATTCTTACTGATATAGCAACACGGTGAATATTATTGTTTGCCAGGTGGAAGACGAAGCTCAAAGAACTGATCGACATGTAATTACTTGGAATTCAGAATAATAGTTATGTATGAACATTAGCATTGAATTCCAATCCTAAAAATGAAAGTATTAATGTTGGGAAAATTAACACACATTAAAATCAGCCCCGAATGTCATAATGTAGTACAATTTTATAAGATTTTCATCTTAAATCATAGTGCTGGTCATTATACAAAATCTTTCGACCTAATAAATAATGCAAAACGTCAAATTGTACGAATTTATCAAAATTTGTGTATACCTTCATAATTTCATATAAATTTCATATCTTGCCTGACGTTGCCTCAAAGACGAATTAATACTGAACCTAAGTGATGTAAACATTCCATCATGTTTACCATGAATACTGACCGCTGTCACCATAGATACCATATTATTTGCTCGCCCTCTCCGACCACTTGCACATATTTAGTTGATGTACTAGGTGATCCTATATTAGACGACAATAATAGATGTTCCGGACATTTTTAGGGTTCCACTTTGTACTAGATTAGGTCTCAGGTTCGGCATAATTAGGGAGAGAGAGAGAGAGAGAGAAAGCGTGGGGGTATATTAACGATGATAAAAGTTTAAAAATATTGATGCAGGGTAATATTCTACGCGTTGGTCTAGAAATTATAAATGTGCCCATTGCATGGTCTGTTGAAGTTCATTGTTATTCTTTGCTTCATGCCAATTTTTCGTTCAGAGGGAAAACCCCTTTCTAATCATTCTCACAAAGAAATCAATACTTTCTCACACGTGCACGCATCGTGAAGAATAACAAGAGTTACATCTGTACCAGACTCTGTACAACCCATTATTAAACATATCTGTCTTGATCACAAAAGTGAAATAAATAAATGTCATGCCTTGGAGTGTTTACTTGGTAGGCATGGAAACGTAAACAACACACATCAGAGGCTCCAGGGGAGGGGGTTTTGAATGGCCAATTTTTCATGATCCTTTATAATTATCAAACCTGATTGTGATTTGGGGTTTCGGATACATGTCGATGGCCATTCACCTTGCAAGCTTTCAAAACATGTTTGTCCCAGGTTGCCCTTTTTCTGGGGGAGAGGGGGGGGGGGTGCAATGTTTAATTAGGGACTTTCGGTTTCCTTCCCTTCATAAATATTTTCTTTTGTTCATGCATGGATTGCAGGACAGAACTTCCTCATATTTTTCGCACTTTGCGCACTACTGAACCCGAACTGCATTAGATAATTATGCACCAACTCTTACTGATACCGCAATTTTTATCAAATCAATTTTCTTATATAGGTGCTTCGGTCTTGGGCCTATATCTGACACGAAAACGGATATTCATATTGGTTGAATTTTAGTGTTAATTTCTATTGATTGCTACGTATCACAAGCCGATGGAGGTATTAATGTGATTGTAACTTAATATCATTATCAATTATAGTCTTTTTATCATCAGCATTTTAAGCCCACCCATCGTTCTCCTCTTCCTTATTATCTTCTTTCTTCTTTTCTTCTCCCTTTTCTCTAATTTCTTAAGTTTAAAGCAAGATAAAGCTCAATGTAACTATTTTAAGTACTTTTAAAGATTACGTTGTACTATTCTCAACAGTTTTGTTTACCTTACATGTTCTCCTGCCGCCGCACTATGATATATTTAAATTTACATGTATATTATTCGACATCATAATTGACAATTTCGGGACAATCAACTGGTCTATAAAACCTCAATAGGCTTTTAATGACATTCCGTTTTGCTCTTCTCAAATTAGCATGTCACGTAATACTTGTCTTTTATCGTATTCTGCTTTTTATATTGTGTCCTTTGCAAATGGTTTGTTGTTTCCTTTTAATAGAGAATTTTGATAAAGACGGATTGATCTCAAAGTAATAAAAACAGATAGACATGAGAGAATGAAGAAGAAGAAGAAGAAGAAGAAGAAGAAGAAGAAGAAGAAGAAGAAGTAGTAGAAGAAGAAGAAGAGTAAGGAAGAAATGCCGTAAGAGGGAAAGACGGGATTGGGGGTAATAGGTGATAAAGAAAAGCAAGAAAAAGAAATAGGAAGTTAAACGGTCAAAATATTTGTTTTGGCAAAGAGCGTGAGACTATCATCCTTTTTCGAGCAAGCTGTTATTCTATGATGGTATATGACGGTATTATGGGAAAATGGTAATTTTATACAAATAATACACAGCAGTGAAGGCATTGGAAAGAATTACCCACACAAGGTATCTTTGGAACATTCTATAATTATTGTTTGGACTGTTTCGAAGGTACCGATCGAGTGTTGGAAATTCTACTAATGACCGGTAATCAGTAAAATTATGTTATAGACTCTCTAATACATCATTTTATAAAACAAATAAAATATCATCTTTTAAACACAAATAATACACATCATTAGTGTTAGGCAAAATAAATACCTGGTCACGTGTACGCTCTCAACCAATCGTTTGATTAGGATCCGCTTCATCATCTTTAATATAAACCACTATACCATCACCATCCCAACAAATCAGATTGATTTTAACATGTATTGTATTGTATTGTATTTATTAAACATCATTGATGTACATCAATATTCTGTTTATAGACATAGTTGTAATCACTTTACAATGTAATGTAACAATCGATATATAAAACATAATATAAAACATTTACAACACCTTTCTAAATAAACAATAAGTCATGCAATACGAAATATGTAAATGAGAACTAAAACAAAAGCATAAGATTGTACACGACTACTTTGTTATAACATATAGTATCTAAAAATTACCCCTCATTGCAATTATGTTTTTGGTGAACAAGGAAAAACTATCTATTACAACTTCATTATCTAATCTCATTATAAATATGAATTTTTCTTGACTATCCAAATTACAAACATTTTCTTCCAGATTACTAATTGTTTCTATAAAATCTACTCGTAAATCTTTATACTTGTCACATTTCATAATTATATGGAATTCATCTCCTACAAGATTCATATTACAGTCTTCACAGAATCGTAGATTCGGGGGAGTTTTTTCTGGTCTTTTATACCTTCCTGTTTCTACACTCTAAGAAAAAAGGGTGCAAAAAAGGGTGCAAAATAAGAGTTTGCACCCTTTACATAAAAATGAACCCTATTGAAGGAAAAGGGGTTCAAAAAAGGGTGCAATATAAGATTTTGCACCCTTCCCACAAAAATGAACCCTAACAACCCCAAAAGGTGCAAAATAAATGTTTGCATATCGCATGCATATTCATGATTACTTTCCACGTGTTCACATAAAAATACATTTATCATATGATTTGTTAAGCAAATTATGACAATGCACATCAATTATGTGATTTTTATTTTCCTTCGGCAATCATTAACCAATAGATTATTTTGTCTGATCGTGTTACAATTACATTCACGTTTTAGCAATATATATATATTGATTATATTTTTACTAACCAAGAAACATCATGCATGTTTAATATGTATACGTGTACGAGCAAATGTCACGAGTATTCCTCGATGATGGGTGCAGGATTGCACCTTTTAAAGGGTGCAGGATTGAACCCCTTAAGGTGCTGCTATTGCATCGGTTTGCACCCCTAAAGGAGCAGGATTGAACCATTAAGGGTACTAACATGTCTCCTAAAAGGTGCATTCTGGCACCCTCCTAAAGGGTGCACGATTTAACCCCTAAAGGTGCTGCTATTGTTGCATCGGTTTGCACCCCTAAAGGTGCAGGATTGAACCATAAAGGGTACTAACATTTCCCCCAAAAGGTTCAATCTGGCACCCTTTTGAAGGGTGCAGGATTGCACCTTTAAAAAGGGTGCAGGATTTAACCCCTAAAGGTGCTGCTATTGTTGCATCGGTTTGAACCCCTAAAGGTGCATAGTTGCACCATTTTTTCTTAGTGTGTATGGGTAAGTTGTGCGCGCTTAGACGTAGTTTGGTGATATTTTTTCTTAAATTTATATTTGGTATATGAGATAAATACTTTTCTTGCTTGATTGAGTTTTTAAATTGTCTGAGGGTTCTGAGTTTATTTCCTTTACGGGTATCCCTATCATCAAATAAGTCTAGTTTTAATTGTTCATCAAATCTCCTTTCCAAACAAAGTTTACATAACTCGACAAAATCTTTATGAGAAATTTGTATATTTTCAGGGTCCAATACGGTCTCATTTCCATTATTACAAATATTTAGTGAACTAAAGATATCCCGAATTGACATTAACCAACAGCTTTGTTCGTTATTTACTAATTTTTTATTTTCTTCAAAAGATTTATAGACAAGGCCATTTTCATTCAAACTCCGTATTCGTATCCAATATTTGAGCATGTTTATTGCAATTTGAATAAGTTGAGGATGCCTTCCAATTTCAGCTGAAACTGCTAAATTGCTGCATTTGCGGTTTACCCCTAAGATATTTTTACAACACTGAATGTGTACTTTCTCAAAATCGTTTTTATAATACAGTCCTGTTTTCCCTGTTTCTATTTGAAGAATTTTCTTCATGTCTATTGCACTAGCACCCCAAATTTCGGATCCATAAAGCAAAATTGGTTGTACAGTTGCATCAAACAGGTGTAATAAGGTTTTAATACTGGGCGTATATTGCCGAAAGATTTATAAAGTTTAAATAATGCTCTCCTGGCCTTATCCGCTAAGTCCCTTGTCGCCATTTTGAACGATCCATTATTACTAAAAACAATGCCTAAATATTTCATTTCCTTTACCGAGGTAAGTTTTTCCCCGTTTATTTCAAAATCACTCTTATCATTCAACCTGCCTGACTTATTACATATCATTATTTTAGTTTTGGTGACATTAACATTCAACATCCAAGAGTTACAATATTGAGTGAATTTATCTTAACAGTATTGCATTCCTTGAGGGGATTTAGAAATAATTGCTAGATCGTCTGCATACATTATGCAGTTCAAGTCCTTGTCATGTAGCGTTATTGGTTCACTGAGGTATCAAAAATATCTACAACATCATTTAAAAACATATTGAATAATGTCGGGCTAATGACACACCCTTGTTTTACTCCGGTATTCGTATTGAAACACGAGGTGACGCCCTCGTCTAGTTTTATGGATACTTTACATTTTAAACAGTGGCGTAATGAGCAAAAACGTTTGGGGGGCTGACAAAAAAAAATCCGCAGCGCCCCACTCTAACATACAGGCCCCGCTGAACGTTTCGCAAAGTGGGGTCTAGGGGAAAAGCCCCGGGGCGCCGCGGCGGGGGTCAAGGGGAGGAGCCCCCGAAGCTCAAGGGGATGGGCATCAGTGGCGGATCTATGAATTTCTTACCGGGGGGAGGGGCACAAAATGGCATGGGGTTAAATATTATGTAAAACGATGAAGCGACAGAATGAGGCTTTAGCGGCAATGGAGTGGAGCGACCAAGCGGGGGTGGGTCTGGGAGGGGGTTCCGGCCCCCTCCCAGAGTAAGAAGCATTTGCAATTTTAGAACCAAATTAGACGCATTTTCAGGCACTTCCTGGAGTAATATGACGTAAAATTGCTTTCTCCTACCGCTTCCAAGAGTAGGGATCTTTTTCAATTTGAGAACCACATTTGGCGCATTAATGTCCACCGGCACTTCCTGGAAAAAACGAGGCCTTCTGATTGGTTAGAAGTTAGAAGTCACGTCTTGAGACGTTGTATATGCTTTGATGCCCAGGGGCGGATCTAGCTTTTTGCTAAGGGGGGGGTTTGACCAAAATAATGACGATGCGGAGCATCGTCCACGAGCCGCGAAGCGGCGAGCCGATTTTTTTTGGGGTGTTTATTTGAACCCCGTAAATGATGTTTTCCTGGCATCTATTAACACAATGGAGACCATAAAAAGCAGTGCATGATAACGTCTTTTTAAATCAAGTAACAGTTTAATACACAGTTATATCCAGAGTTATCATGTGTTTGGTTAAGTTACCAGATGAGTTGAATATCTTCTCACAATATTTGCACTTGAAAGGGTTTCTCTCTACAGCGTGCGTTCTTTTTTATTTCTTTTTTTTTTTTTTTTTTTTGGGCCGCCCAAGGGGGGGGGTAACCCCCCTAAACCCCCCCCCCCCCCGTAGATCCGCGCCTGATGCCGCACAATGCACAAAGACGGTGGTCCGGTACTTCATTAGTAGTACTTGCAAACAATTTCTCGATAAACTTTATAGTTATCAGGGGCGTCGCTCGATCTTTGTCAGTGGGGGGAGTGGGAAGGGTGTAGAGGCCACCGATTACCGACAAACCGAGCAACCAATTACCGACAAATATATTAATGCCAATATCCAAATGTCTACAAATTTAACCCTATAAACCCGGGGCCAGGACTAAGTTATTTTTCAGTCTCCCCCCTCCCGCGCGAAGCGCGGAAACTTTGACACTTCATTAAATTATTATAGAAAGAAGACGATCCGTTGTACCGTTCACGACTCTTAATTCTTGTTTGGATCCAGTTCCCCCCCCCCTCCCGCGCGAAGCGCGGCAGTTTTGACGTTTCATTAAAATTATTACTCTTAACCCTTGTCTGAATTCATTTTCGCCCATCCCGCGCGAAGAGCGGAAGCTTTGACGATTCATTAAAGTATTACTCTTAATCCTTGTCTGAATTCATTTTCGCCCATCTGGCGCGAAGCGCGAAAAAATTTTGCGTTTCAATAAATCATTACTCTTAATCCTTGTCTGAATTCATTTTCGCCTATCCCGCGCGAAGCGCGGAAGCTTTCACGTTTCATTAAATTATTAGAGAAAGAAGACGATTCGTTGTATCGTGTTCTTGTCTGAATTCAGTTCCCCGGCCCCCTCCCCCCCCCCCCTCCCGCGCAAAGCGCGGAAGCTTTGACACTTCATTAAACTATTAGAGAAAGAAGACGATTCATTGTACCGGTTCCGTTTCTTAATCCTGGTCTGAATTAGCTTTCGCCCATCTCGCGCGAAGCGCGGAACCTTTTACGTTTCAATAAATTATTACTCTTAATCCTTGTCTGAATTCATTTTCACCCATCCCGTGCGAAGCGCGGAAGCTTTCAGCTTCATCAAATTATTAGAGAAAGAAGACGATTCGTTGTATCGTGTTCTTGTCTGAATTCAGTTCCACCCCCCTTCCCGCGCGAAGCGCGGAAGCTTTGACACTTCATTAAATTATTAGAGAAAGAAGACGATTCATTGTACCGGTTCCGACTCTTAATCCTTGTCTGAATTCATATTCGCCCATCCCGCGCAAAGCGCGGAAACTTTAACGTTTCATTAAATAATCAGAGAAAGAAGACCATTCGTTGTATCGTGTTCTTGTCTAAATTCAGTTTTCCCGCCCGCGCAAAGCGCGGAAGCTTTGACACTTCATTAAATTATAAAGAAGGAAGACGATTCGTTGTACCGTTCTCGACTTTTAATCCTAGTCTAAATTCAGTTGCTCCCCCCCCCCCTACCCCCGCCGAAGCGCGAAAGCTTTGCCGTTTCATTAAATTTATTATTAGTGAAAGAAGACGATTCGTTGTACCGTGCACTATACTCTTAATCTTGTCTGAATTCAATTTCCCCACTGGGCCCCTCAACGGTACATGTGCAGTGTTACATGATGTAAGTATGGAACGCCCGGCAGTGCGTCACAGTTGCTTCTGTAAAGGAGTTTTTTTTTTTTACTCGCGTTACTGTTAGTGGCCACGGCCCCTTAGTGACTATAAAAAAACATATGGCCGGCGCTTCCTGGCCATTTGGGAATGTATCAGTTTGCAACAGAAATGGAGAAACGCGCATTTTGTTGAAAATCATGTGTTATCACGAACATTTATACATCACTTGTATATGGAATTGAAAATAAGTCATGGTTCAATTTTATTTGGGGGGGCTGGCGCCCCCCCTAGCCCCCCCACCAGTACGCCAGTGATTTTAAATACATGTCATGTAGCACTCTCCGAAAATTACCACCAATACCTTGTTTTAACATTTTATACCAAAGACCATCCCTCCAAACATTGTCAAAGGCTTTCCTTAAATCTATAAAACATATATATAAACCTTTCTTATCATTCTTTGCCCGGCCTCTTACATTATTTATCTATTATTGTTTTTAGAACAAACATGTGGTCAGACGTTCTGTAGCCCGCTCTGAACGCAATTTGATTGGGTTTATACAGTTCATTGTCTTCAAGGAACTGTACTAAACGTCGGTTTAAAACCGAACAAAATAATTTGCCAAGACAGCTGGATAGGCATATTCCTCGATAGTTTGAGGGGTCACATACAGACCCACTTTTATAAAGCGGTTTTAGAAGGCTCACTGACCAGTTTTCAGGGAAACAACCACTAATTAAGATTAAGTTAAATATCTTTGCTAAAATCGGTGTCAAAACAAATCGGCTTGCCTTTAGCATTTCGTTTAAAATTGAATCATTTCCTGGGGCCTTATTTCTTTTCAATTTTTCAATACATCCTAGAACTTCATTTGGAGTTATCCTAAAATCTAAAGATGAGAAGTTTTTTTGCAGTATTGCGTCGTCCGTAAAGTTTTTAATTTCTTTTTGTTCTTTTGACAGTTTTGGATTCTTGTTCATAAGGTTCTTGAAATAGTCAAACCACATGTTTGGTTGTATACTGTTTCCAGGTCTTTTCTTTTCAGTGTGTAAATTTTCTAGATCCTTTATCAGATTCCAATATTCCTTAGGGTTTTCACTATACAGAGTATCCAATTTGTCTATGATCTGATTTCTCTCTTTGCGTACTATATCTCTCAACTTCTGTTTTAACATTTTTTTCTTAGCGTAATACAGTTGTCTGAGGCCTCGATCAAAAGGGTTTCTACACACGTCTTGTTTGCACAGCGTCTTCACACGACGCCCTAGGGCGTAACATTCGGCACTTAGTATTCTTCTTCTTTTCTTCCGTTTCTTTACTCTGTGTATTTTTTGCCTTATTCTAGCTTTATCGGCAATTGTTAAAATACAGTTTGTAAAGTCATTCACTGCGCTTTCGATACCTTGACTATTTGGCTCATAAACCATTTCTTTTATTTCCTTTATTTTATCTAATACGAGGGGTATTCCCAGAGCTTTTATAAAAGCTTCGTCGCTTATATGGGGCTCCCATATGTAGGCTTTCGGTGTGGTTTTAACACCTGGTTTTCAACTCTACATGAATTAGTATTTGTATAGATACTCGATTTAAGGGTTGTAACCACTGGCGTACCTATGGGGGGGGGCAGGGGGGGCAGAGTGCCCCCCCTGACGGGCTCCAGGGGAAAAAAAGAAAAAGGGGAAAAAAAAGAAAAGAAAGGAAAGGAAAGAAAAAGAAAAAAGGAAAAGGGAAGAAAAAAGGAAGAAAGAGAAAAAAAAAAAAAAAGGAAAAGGAAAGAAAAAAGGAAAAAGAAGAAAAAGGGAAAAGAAAAGGAAATAAAATGGGGAAATTAAAAAAAAAAAACATGGCCGTACGCACCAGGGGGGGGGGGGCAGTTGACCCCAGATATTTTGAAAACGTACAGTTTTTTTCCTGAAAATGTAGTGCAGGCCTATACCAAATCCTTCAATTCTACTTTTGAAATGCAAAAGTACCCTCATGACCAGTTCGGTCGCTCGAACTCCCTTCACTCCTTTTGCTTTTGAGATTCTTCGAAAACTTTTAACGCATCTTTCCCCCCTCCCCCACCAAAAAAAATATTCCGCATACGGCCCTGAAAAATTAAGACAAATGAAAATAGGAAAATATAAGTGATATAACAAATTCGAAACCCTTCGCTGGCGCGAACTGCTTGCTAGCCTATTTTGTATTAAATGTTTTCACTTGCTCGTCCCCCTGAAAAAAGAAAAGGATTAGCATTGCCTAGAATACAATAATTGTGCCTGCCCCGACGGGCCCCGACCTGCAACCATGGCAACAATAACACACAATGTATGTACCAAATGTTACTAATAGAGACTAATTCATTTTTCTCGCTCGCTACACTCGCTCGCGAATAAAATGAATAGACATTGCTTTGGAAACAATTGTGCCCACCCTTGACCTGCAACAATATCATTAAAAATGGAAGAGTTTTTTCGCCCTCTCGCCAAAAAGGATTTGAATCGCGTTAAACGCGATTGCGTCCATCCTGACATGCACCAATAAAAACAAGTTTATTTATTAATTTCTATTGAAAGACAATTTATTTGTTTTGCTTGCTCGCTATGCTCGCTCGCCAAAATGGAATTGACACTGCTAACGTGCCCGCCCCAACCTGCAACAACCAGTTAATAATTATGTACCAAACGTTTTTCAAAGAAGTTTTGGTGTGCTCGTGCTCGCCAAAACGGAATTAACATCACCTTAGACATGATTGTGTAAGCCCTGACCTGCAACAAAAAAATCTGAAATTTATGAACCAATTATCATTACAAAAATTCTGCTCGCTCTCTACGCTCGCTCGCCAAAATAGAAATAACACCACTTTTAATAATCACGTCCCTGACATGGAACAATGAATCCAAGTTTTATGTACCATATTTTCCCTATAAAAGAGAAGTGATTTTTTTTGCTCGCTCGCTACGCTCGCTCGCCAAAATAGAAATAACACCGCTTTTAATAATCACGTCCCTGACATGGAACAATGAACCCAAGTTTTATGTACCATATTTTCCCTATAAAAGAGAAGTGATTTTTTTTGCTCGCTCGCTACGCTCGCTCGCCAAAATAGAAATAACACCGCTTTTAATAATCACGTCCCTGACATGGAACAATGAACCCAAGTTTTATGTACCATATTTTTCCCTATAAAAGAGAAGGGATTTTTTTTGCTCGCTCGCTCGCCAAAATAGAAATAACACCGCTTTTAATAATCACGTCCCTGACATGGAACAATGAACCCAAGTTTTATGTACCATATTTTCCCTATAAAAGAGAAGTGATTTTTTTCGCTCGCTAGCTCGTGGAACTATGTGCCCACCACTAACCTGCTACAATATCATTAAAAAGAGGAAATGTAGGGGTTGCCTGCCGCCAAAATGGGATTGGCATTGCCTTAAACAGGATTGTGCCCGCCCCCGACCTGCAACAATGAAACAAATTTTATATAGCAATTCATTGAGAGAAAGATGTATTTCGCTCAGCTAAG
The DNA here is from genome assembly GCA_035222895.1 of Strongylocentrotus droebachiensis. NCBI lineage: Eukaryota > Metazoa > Echinodermata > Echinoidea > Camarodonta > Strongylocentrotidae > Strongylocentrotus > Strongylocentrotus droebachiensis. The sequence goes on from JAVYIG010005044.1 coordinate 137,706, forward strand.
ATGGGTATAAAATCACCCTAAACACAATATGTTCCCGCGCCCTGCATGGGACAATTGAACCAAGTTTAAGTGGCAACTATTAAAAAGAAGTGATTTTTTTCTTGCTCGCTACGCTCGTTTGCAAAAAAATGAAATTAACGTCGCTAACAAGTGAATGTTCCCACCCCCAACTTGCAACAATACCAGTTTATATACCAAACGTTACTTAAAGATTTTTTTTGGCTCGCTCGCTCGCCAGAAGTGAAAATTAGCATCGCCTTTTTTTGTTTGTTTCGGTCGCTTGCCCCCCCTGACGGAGTACCCCCAGGTACGCCACTGGTTGTAACAATGGGGCAATGATCTGAGAAAATATTCAGGTCTTTCACATAAAAGAAAAGAATATCGTCCATAGCTTCAATTTCAGCTAAAACGTAATCTATTACGCTCGGTATTTTGGCGTTTGACTCGTAGAACTTTCCAGTCAGGTCACCCAATTTACGTCCATTGACAATTCTTAGATCACAAGCTTTACAAAATTGGATTACATCTTTTCCTCTTTTGTTTACGGGCCTGTGTCTTGGTTCCTCCTTGTCATAGACTCAGGACAACTCAATGAATTTGGTAAAGGTAGTGTTTTACTGTCGTCCATTGAGTCGAACTCATTTGCATCAGCTATGGTATTGGTATGTGCATTTAGATCACCAATAACCATGCACTTTCCTTGATTTTTATATTTTGCGATGTCTTTCATTATTGCATCGATTATAATTATCTATGTTTGAAGAAAAGGTAGAATTTTCTGGGCTTATGTAGGCGAAACAAAAATATAAATCATCTGATGTACCAGATTTATTTTTATGTAGTTTTATCCAGCAATATTCGCTAGAGGTATTATTGATAATAGTGACGCGATGTTTAATAGCCTGTTTAACATATAAGGCCAAGCCACCAGAGTCCGATTTCGCATTTTTATGCCTCTTTCTGCAAATGATCTTTTCGGTATATCCGGTATTCATGTATAATGTCTCAACTGTATGAATTTAATTTTAAAATAACCGCTGCTCCAAATGTACTATTTGAGGGTGATCACACTGCCTGTGCAAACAGTCCGCCCAGTGAACACACACACACACACACACGCAACCACACACACACACACATACATACACAACAGCAGTCAGTTGGTAGAAATAGCAATTTTTGTAAATGTATTTACAAAAAAAAACACAATATTTTAAAATTTTATTTCACATATATTTCAAGCATACCTAGTTTCATTGTTATTGGCATGTGGGAAATATATTAATTATCTTGATTAGATGTTGTCTTTTCAGCCATGTGTGACATGGCCCGCTGATCGCCCATTGACTCGCGCTGCTCATTCTGCGTGGTGAAAATGCACCTAAAAAGTATAAAACTCTCCTACAAAAATGCAATATCCTCATGTGTTTCACTGATTGAATCAATTTGTTATTTACGCTCAAGGTAGCCAAAACTGTACTGGGATCACCAAAGTTTTTGTTACTCTAAAATTCAGTCCCTGTGGAATGTTATGGCCTGTTGAATGGTTTCTCGGAAAATCGTCATAAATCCTCAAATCTGACATCTTTTAAATAGGCAAATATACTGTGATGTAGCTGAAAGTCTACAGATCTTATCATAATTTGATCGGTTTTTCTGAATAATTGTGAAACACATGAGGAAATAGCTGTGACGGTGATCCAAGTAATTTCCATCGCCATATTTTATTGGCATTGCAAAAATATTTGAAATTTAAGGTCAATATTTGGTGTAAATATAATCTATGAATATATGATTTTAAAAATGCCCCAAAAATGAACAGTTTGACTTTCCTAATTTGAATAATGAGTGCGCGAATATTATAGGTGAAATGACCTAATTTGCATAAATTTTGATGAATATTCATGATTTTTTAAATTTCAAATGAAATATATTTCCATACCTGTCTGATATACATAGGTTTCACTGATGTAATGTTCGGTTTGATATACATATGCACATATTAATTAGGCGGACTTAGTTATTTTCACGAACTTTTTTATATCTGCAGATTCGCAAAAATAGTAAAAATTACTTATTTTGTTGGCTTCTGTTTTTTAAAACGGTAATAGATATATGAATTTTTTTTGTTGTATTTTTTACCACAAAGATAATATTTTAGTGTCTGATAAGTTTAGTGTCAAGAAAGTGATGAATTAAGTTGTCAACTTTGTCGAATTATGCCATTTTTGCCAATTTGACCATTTCTGGCAGGTTTTTCGGTAATTATGCGATATCAAAAAAATGGTATAAAATCACAACGCATTGACCGATTTCAATTCTGTTTTTTGTTTTTTGAAGCTTTCATAAAGCTTGATCATTTGCAACCATCAAATAACATGTGTTTGTTGTAATTATTTTGGGTGTGCTATACCTGACTATATTGACTTTACCGTCGAATGAATTTGATGGGGGAGGTAAACTGAGAGGAATAGAGGCTGGGATCAAGGGTTGTACATTACATCATGGACATAAATCCGGGGCACACGGGGGTAAAAGGAGCAAAAACAAAATAAAAGACAAATTCTGCGACTTTATGGTTAGCGTAAGACACAAAGGCATAAGGTATGTCATTGAAAGATGAGGGAGCTTAATCTGAGCTTCTTTTTTTTTCTTCCATGAATCTGAATGAAGGCAACAAATCCTCTGTGTGCCCATGCCTTGAGCCATAATGCATGGCCGTCCAGAGGATCTTTTTATGTTGGGAACCGGGGTAAAATGCAATAAATAATTGAAAATTGATTGCATTTTCTTTGTTTTATTTTATTTATGGAAACTGCCCCCTACCCTAGCCCCCGCTGCGTACAGTCATGGTTCAGTGACAAGCAATGGCCTCGTAACTGTGAGGCCCCAGGATCAAAATCGAGTCGATGTGCTATATTAGTGCCCTTTTGTGGGGTATTAATCCTCATTACTGTCATTTATGATTTAAGGGCGTAGGTCCCCTAGTTGATAAGCATAATCATACACAATGCTTTAGCAGTCACGCAAAACACACATTGGCAAATTATTATTCAATAAAATCTGAAGATGTACACTATCATCTAGATCTATTAAAAATAAATTGTTTTTAAAATAATTCCATAAATTGGGGTAAAACTAAAATATTCACACTATATGAGCGACAGTGTATTTTCGGATACAAAATTATAGAAAGGAACATTTTGTTTAAACAATAAAACATATCTTTTATGCAAATCAATTAGTTCAATATAAAGATTTTCTATATAAACAAAAAGTGAAAGGTGAAGGTGCTGCTTCATAACCCACATAAACCAATTTGTTATATTTAGATAGAATGATATGGTACATTTTTAGCTCCTAGATGTTATTATAATTATATGAAGGTCTTGTATCAGTGCATGCTGTTATCATTGCATGACATGTCGCCTGCATGTCGCCATCTCGAGATGAATACAGCACAGGTTATATTGCATTTTTTTTTTAAATGCGTTCCTAGTGTAGATGGCGCTGTTGACAGTACGGAGCAAAGAGCTTCGATCATACATCCTCCGAAGGATGACATACTGTGATCGAATCTCTTTGTTACTGCTGAAGTTTAAAATCCGATTTGATGAACATTATCTTCTGAGTGATTTATGACTACTTCAATAATATTTTTCTTTATTTGTGCACGTAACTCGCATCAAACACGACGAAAATGAGATATAGAGAAACAGAGAGAAAAAGAGAGGCAAATTTGAAAATCGATTCAATTTCTCTCCTCCAGGCTCCTTCTTCTTTTCTTTTTCTTCTTCTTCTTCTTCTTCTTCTTCTTCTTCTTCCTTCTTCTTTCTTCTTCTTCTTCTTCTTCTTCTTCTTCTTCTTCTTCTTCTTCTTCTTCTACTTCTTCTTCTTCTTCTCTTCTCCTCCTCCTCTTCCTCCTCCTCCTACTTCCCATCCTTCTTGTCCTTCTTGTTGTAATTTCCCCCCACTTGGAGAAGAGTTGTGCACTATTTTACCATTTCCAAATTTTGTTCCAAAAAAGAAACAGGATGCATGCAGTGGCAATTAATCAAGTATTGTCGAGAAACTGCCACTGTACAATTGTTACAAAATGTTATTCGTGCAAGGAGATTGACATAGGCAAACTCTCCTTGGTCGTGCTAGATAAAACACACGCAAATCATAAGTAAATAGGATTCTCCTGCCTTTTCATTCTTTCTCCCCCCTCCCCCCCCTATGAATTCTGCTCACGGTGATGAAAAGTTATAGGAGTCCATTATTATCTGAGGAGCAACTTTCGTGATACGGTTGTATTGCCCAGGGGCGGATCTAGCTTTTTGCTAAGGAGGGGGGGGGGGTTTGACCCAATGACGATGCGAAGCATCGTCCACGAGCCGCATAGCGGCGAGGCGATTTCTCTCCAGTGTGCGTTTTTTTTTTTTTGGGTGGGGGGGCGGCCCAGGGGGGGGGGGGGTTTAACCCCCTAACCCCCCCCCCCCCGTAGATCCGCGCCTGAATTTGCCTTTTATATTTAGGTGCCAGCACCTGGGTCGGTTGGTCGATTTTGTTTTGTTTTTTGTTGTTGCTTTGTTTCCCTCTTTAAGCTGATAATTTTTTGTTTTTCAGTTTTGAAGCCATATTTTTTTTATTCATTTAACATTTTTTTCTTCTAAAAAAAAACGGTAATTTTTTTTTTACTAAAAAGCCGGCCGCTGTAGACCTAGATTTTTAAATTGTTGGGTTGGTCGCAAAGGGCAATAAAACGGCTTTACACATACACTTTACACTTTACACAAAAAGCCTCATAAGGGCCACTTCGGCACCCCTCCCCCCCCCCCCCCCCCCCTCACCCCTCTGCCTCTAGACTCACCACCACCTATTGTGCATTTTTAAATCTTGTGTTTTACACGTGCGCGTACCGTGCACGAAGACTATTCGCTCGCGACCAATACTAGCACTTTGCCAACTCATGTTATCGCTGAAGTTGTGGCGATCAGCTGGGCGAACTTTAGCCTAAAATCACTTGCAGTACGTACTGGCCTTCAGATCCATTGCCTGGTAGAGATCAAGCACTCGACTTAGCCCAGTCCAACTTGTCAGAGCAGTTAACTCCAGAATCAGTAAAAATGACGGACCCATACCATCGTCCAGACAGCAAGAGGCTCCAGGCACTGAAAGACATAGCAAACAAGTTGAGAATCCACAGCATTTCGTCGACTAGTGCCGCAGGTTCTGGGTAAGTTTTCCTGGTCGAACGAATGCACACATACATGTAGTCTAGACATATTCATCTGTGTATTAAAAACTGTTTAGAATCAGTCTAGACGACTCTCAACATTTCAAACACCACTGTACAAAACTCACTGAGTCCACTCAAAATGAGTACTTTAGTGACAATTGATGACATCTAAATAGCAGTAAAATACAATCTTTTCAACTTACCGATGACGTTAATAGAACAAATATTTTGAAAATTTGAATGGTGACTTGAGTCTACTTGCTGATCAGCCACGTCATATTCATTGTGTGCATTATTGTGCAATTGTGTGCAGTGTGTGTATCAGGCGCGGATCCAGGATTTCTTAGGGGGGGGGGGCCCAAATTTGAAATTATGCGAGCCAAATATTGGTACATTATGGTGACCAACAGTGACGTAATGCGGGGGGGGGGGGGGGTGGGGGGGGTCGGTGCAAGGGGGGGGGCGAGTTTCCCCCTCCCAGGCTTTGACGTTTCATTATATTATTAGAGAAAGAAGACGATTTGGTGTACCGTTCTCGAAAATAATTCTCGTCTAAATTTAGTTTTTCCCTCCCGCGCGAAGCGCGAAAAATTTTACGATTTATTAAATTATTAGAGAAAGAAAACGATTCGTTGAAGAGTTCTCGACTCTTAATCCTTGTCTAAATTCAGCCCCCCTCCCCCTCCTGCGCGAAGCGCGGAAGCTTTGACGTTTTATTAAACTATTATTGAAAGAAGACGATTCGTTGTACCGTTCTCCGGCCCTTTATCCTCGTCTGATTTCAGCCCCCCCCCCCCTCCCGCGCGAAGCGCGGAAGCTTTTACGTTTCATTAAATCATTAGAGAAAGAAAACGATTCGTTGTACAGTTTTCGACTCTTAATCCTTGTCTAAATTCAGCCCCCCCCCCTCCCGCGCGGAGCGCGGAAGCTTTTACGTTTCATTAAATCAGTAGATAAAGAAGACGATCGTTGTACAGTTCTCGACTCTTAATCCTTGTCTAAATTCAGTTCCTCCCCCTCCCCCTCCTGCGCGAAGCGCGGAAGCTTCTACGTTTCCTTAAATCATTAGAGAAAAATACGATTCGTTGTACAGTAAGTTCTCGACTCTTAATCCTCGTCTTTAATTCAGGTTCCCCCCACCCCGCGCGAAGCTTTTACGTTTTATTAAATCATTAGAGAAAGAAAAACGATTCGTTGTACAGTTCTCGACTCTTAATCCTTGTCTAAATTCAGCTCCTCCCCCTCCCCCTCCTGCGCGAAGCGCGGAAGCTTTGACGTTTTATTAAACTATTAAAGAAAGAAGACGATTCGTTGTACAGTTTTCGACTCTTAATCCTTGTCTAATTCAGCCCCCCCCCCCCCTCCCGCGCGGAGCGCGGAAGCTTTTACGTTTCATTAAATCAGTAGATAAAGAAGACGATTCGTTTGTACCGTTCTCGACGCTTTATCCTCGTCTGAATTAATTCCCCCCTCCCCTTCCTGCGCGAAGCGCGGAAGCTTTTAATCTTCATTTAATCATTAGAGAAGAAGACGATTCTTTGTACCGTTCTCGAAAATAATCCTCATCGGAATTTAGTTCCCCCTCCATCCCGCGCGAAGCGCAGAAGCTTTTACGTTTCATTAAATCATTAAAGATTCGTATCTTCGTTCTCGCCTCTGAATGCTCGTCTGAATTCAGTCTCCCCCCCCCCCCCCTCCTGCGCGATGCTTTTGACGTTTTATTATTAGAGAAAGAAAACGATGCGTTGTACCGTTCTCTATACTCTTAATCCTTGTCTGAATTTCAAAGATGTTCTTTGTCTGCTCCATTTTCTTCCTATGTCCTCTTCCGATTGGGGGACCGCCCCCCCACCCCCCCCCCCCCCCTGGCTACGCGCCTGCAGTCAGATAAACACATCTTGATACCTTGTCCCGACCCCGCAAGCTCAGGGGTTTAAGGCAATAAATTACGATCAGATAAGCATTCAGGGGCCCGCCTTAGGGCCCCTGGTGGGGTCGAGGCGGCGGAGCCGGCCCCGAAGCTCAGGGGTTTTAGGCGTTTAATTAAGGTCAGATGAGCATATTTTTGTGTATACCTTATTATTTTGTGACACTGGCAAGTCACTATTTGGCGTGGGGTCCTGGGGGCGGAGCCCCAAAAATCAGGGGTTTTACCGTCAGATGATCATCTAAGGGCTCCCCGTATGGAATCCAGGGGCAAAGCCCCCGGAAGATTAGGGATTTTAGGCATTTAATCACGGTCAGATGAGCATATTTTGATGCCTTATTATTTTGTTAACACTGGCAGGTAACTATTCTTACTTTCTTGCTCTCATTCTATTTTATTTCTCTTAATAAACTTTTTCAAGAAAAGTGGGGGGGGGGAGGGGGCTCGGGGCTCTCGATCCCCGCCCCACCTCGGGCCCTTACATGTAGGAATCTCAAGAATCATATTTTTTGCCTGGTTTTATATTGAGGATTTGTCATTTTCCAAAAAACACATACAAAAAAAGTGAGGAAAAATTTCGGAAATTATGTCATTTCAGCATTATTTGTAATCCACCGTTGTGGAATTAGAAATAAACGACGTTTGAATTTGATTTCCCCCAAACACCCCCTCCCCCCCTCTATCAGTACGCCAGTATCTCCTCTTTTCCTTTTTCTTTCCCTTTCCTTCCTTCTTTCTTATTTTTTTTATTGGGGGGGGGGGGGGGGCTAACAGCCTGGGAGGCAAGGCCCTTTCGGTCCCCGATCTTCTTCTTCCCCCTTTTCTTTTCTTCTTCCCCCTTTTCTTTTCTTCTTTCTCTTCTTTCTTTCCCTTTCTCCCTTCTTTTCCTTTCTTCTCCCTTTTTTTTTTTTTTTTTTTTTGGGCGGGGGGGGGGGGCCAAGGCCCGCTCGGCCCCCCCCCCTGGATCCGC